>QYTT01085081.1:0-15659 GCA_006980735.1 Dasypogon diadema | reverse complement strand
CACATGTGAACTCCACCCCTAATGGGTAAGATGTATAATAATTTATTCTCATATATTTACGTTTTGTCATTTTTCTTGTACTGATAGGTTTTATTTTTTAGGGATGATGATCGGAGTTCTATCTCGCGACATACGTGGTCAAGAACTAGCTTAAGAAGAACGCCAACAAGGTATGAATTTGTTTTAATTGTTCGAAAGAAAGATGAAGCACATTGAAAATTGGTAGATATGTTTTAATTGTAGACAACAATTCTGAACAATCGATAAAATTCAAATCCTTTTAGCATATTTTTAAGTATACGAAATATTTTCAATCCTGCACTAATTTTAGTTAAATATGTAAAAATTACTTGTAGGGCAATAAGCAATAACAGGGGAAATCTGTGTGTTATTTAGCAAATATTACAACTGGATTCACTGCTTAATGTGGGGTCAGAATTTCCGATTATTGCAATATTAAGTGGTCTTTAAAATGGTTGTTGCACTCTCATTAACACCGGCAATATTCTAAGGATTTTATTGGTTTTAACTCTCTTCACAATTGTGCCTGAGATTTTGCACACATCCACATTGTCGATGGGCCAATAGATTCATGAGATTCCGGGTTCAAACCCTGCCGATAACCATCAACGGTCAAATTTTTATGCTGATCGCACATTAAAAAGTCGGTGGGTCCTGCAACAATTAAGTTATTAAAAATTCATATTTAATAAGACAATTGCAATATTTGTTAAGACACAAATGAGGTTTCTCATAGAACTTTAATTGATTAAATCAAAAACTCTTATTATTAGGAGTCTTCAATTTCACATAATTCATTGTTGCTCCTTTTCATGAATATCCTTTTATTTTGGATACTACTGTAATTCTTATGTCGTGATTTAAACCCGTGAGCGATGATGCAGCAAAGGTTTATAGCACTGGGCAAAAATTTTAACTTTCTTCAATAACATGGAGGTAATCCGGTATTCTCTGTTAAATTAAGTATGCTAATTAACAAATTTTTAATTGTGGAAAATTCCACCAACGGATCTTAACGTCAACGAAGAAGGGTCCAACGGACGTTTTTCAAATTGGAGTGGTAGTTTTTTTTCGGGATTTTGATTTTTCAAGTCGCACTCTTGAATCACATAAAGAATCTTTTGAAAGTTTCATTCTGCTTAAAAAGAAAAAAATAAATAAATTGTGAAAGCAAGTACTCGGTCAAATAAACGTGTGAAATCGGAGTGCATTTTTCTTTAAAAATTGTAAAACTAATCAGGTTGGAAATAACGACCCATATCCTACGAGTCTTCTGGCACTTGGAGAGTCAAGGAACACTGGGAGAATAGAGGTAGGATCACCGCTAATCGCTCGAAGTTTTCGTCACGAGCCACCCAGCGGGGAACCCCCAACCTCAGCTCGATCTTCTACGAACTCGATAAATATACACTGTTTTGCTATTGATTTTCTTTTCACTTTGCACTGCACGAGGATTCTTTACCGGCAAACAATTCTCTGTTCCAAACCTCACCAGTCGCAAGGCTCGTTGGGAAGTTTAGATTCAGGGAGACTTAACCGAACGCCCCGTAAAATTGCACGGGCGCCCAAGAGAAGGCCCCAGAACTCGAAAGCTGTCACTGACAGGAGTTTTCACCAATTTCCACAGATTTCCACCAAATCCGCGGGAAAGACGGCATAAATTTGCGGCATTTCACCTGTTGTGACAACACGAAAGCTCTTCTCCTGTCGCCTCAAAACAACTCACAATTGTCCTGGGCGAGATTTTCACGATAACTTACTCAAAACTAAAGCACTCCGGACGAACGACTCAAATAAAACGAAGTGCCTCTGCGAGCCATAAAAAGCCGGTTAAATACTCGCGAACACGGTGTGGAATTCCCACGACCCGCACTTTACTCACAGCACTACACCTCACTTCACTAGCAACGGCCTAGAAAGTTTATCACCCGCGAAAACTTGCCGTCCTGACCTAAGACTGCGAAAATTTGCGCGATCCCACTCCACTTTCGCGTATTTACTTTCCTTAAATTTGACGTTTGTTATTGCCCAGTAAGCGCTGATCGTAGGAACTAGTCGACCTCTTCCAACACAAAGCTTGGTGGCGCTGAATTCGGTGGCTCCGTCGCTGTCGGCCTAAGTGGAGACTTTTTTATCAGAGTGAGTCCCTTCAGCGGGCACTTTTCCGCGCAGGTTAAGCTGCTGTTCCTAGCAGGCGTTGAACACTTTTATCTTACGTATAACTTCTCTAAAAGTTTTGAAGGTTGCTCCCTCACTTCCGCTCGGCCGGAGCAATTTTAATTTAATTGGGGAAATTGTGTTACAATATATTACTTTCAGAAAATTTGTATATCTGAGTTTGAAAATGGGGCGAATCCGACATAATTCGAAAAGGAAGCTACCTATCACTATAAAATTTTGTACAGAAGAGTTTTATGAGACGCCAAATCTAAAAACAGAAATAGGCTATTTGCTCCCTTTCCCCAACCTTTGATCAAGTTGCCTTATTGAATGTTTATATCATATAGGGCATCAAGTAATCAGCCTAAGGCCAATTATATATTTTTTATGTTTTTATATTGGTATTATCATAATGTAGAGTAAAAAAATGTATACAGTTTTTTTTATAGAATATTATATGTTAGGGTGCCATATTTGGTTATTTCTCAACTCAAAACTTTCTTCGCCTTTGCTGCTATCTTCTTCTGAGCGTTCTTTCACAGGACTTTGACATATTTTTTTCCCTTTGTGGGGGTTTTCATTTTCGCCATCCCTTTATTAATTTTGGTTCATTTATGTATATGAACCCTTTCAGTTTCTATTTTTTTTTAGTAACGCGAGTTCTTAATATTACGTTTTCCGATTTTAAAGCTTAATTTGGACAAACCAATGTTTCATTCATTTGGATTATGTTAAAATCCTAGTTTTTCTATCAAATCATCGTTGCAGAAACAAACAATAGGCCGAAAATTGTTGATACTTCTTCCTAAATACCAATATTTTTATTTCCGTTAGTGAGTAATTTCCATTTCTATATACTGAATTCTAATTGCGTTGCGTAATTATTAGAAAAAGTGTGTAGATAGAAAATATGTTAACTTTTTTTCCTATTATTTATAACTTTTTCATTTTACACATGAAGTGTCAAGTTGTAGAGCATTCTACAGGGCCGCGCTACCGTCTTTACTTAATTTGCCCGGAGGACAATCTATCGCTGGTTCTTTTCATTTTTGAAACTTTTTAGAAGAGTGCTTGGGTAGTATACCCTTAGTCTTAAATATTAGATATTAAAGTTCACCAAATACCTTAGTCATTAGGCCGTTATCCTGTGATGTTCTTGTGAGGAGTTATAAGGATTTTACAGGGTTCACCTCCATCAAAGGACATAAAATCTTTGGACGCCATTTTTAGAGGGAAGGAATGATTTTAAGGGGGCGTAATTTATGTGATCCAGGCAGTTTGCATATTTGGTAAAGTATTTCCCGTTGTATTTTTCTAATAGTTATCGTTAAAATGTAAGTTACCAATTTTAAGACTTCTATCACAACACCTCATTAAGCTTGAACTAATTACATAATTAAAATCTAAGTAAAGGAATCAAATAAAAATCAAAGTTTTCGATTCGTTTCTGATTGTAGTCATAGCATCCCAGTAATTTTCACAGATATTTTATGTATTGTAATAACGTATCAATATGCTTCATCTTTCACGAATTTCCTAAGAAATATGATAAAATCCGATAAATTTTGGTGTTCATCTCAACATAATGTTTTCCAGCAATCCTGATAACTTGCCAAATAGGCGATGGGGATCAATGAGACAGTAAGATATCTCAAGTTATATTAATTTGGTCTTCTTCTGCTTGGGAATTAATTTGCTTTGCAATTTGCTTAAAGTAGGATATACAGATTAATTAGTTTGATATGGTTTGGTGGATGAGATGAAACACATATGTATACATATGTGATTTTTTTTCAGTAGCTTAGAAAAGAATCAAAATGCTTTTTTATTGAGAAACTTACAGCAGTTGCATTTTTTTACAAAACCATAATATTATACTTTATGTGGTGGTGGACTAACCTATGGAAAACGTGAATAATTATTGTAGGATTGAAAAATAAATTAAAATGGGGTGAAATACAAATTGCTATTTTACTTAAGAGATATACAGCTATAAAATAAATTAATGTACTATTCACTATACAACTGCACGACGGTAATTGGGCCAGATGAATAAAATTTAAAAAAATCGTTTTCCTTAAGTTTTATAGTAAGTACTGTAGCCAATACTTGGTGTTTCTGAGAAAAACTGGCAGTTGGCACCAATATTTTAAAAATTTACTTGGAAATGCAATTCCACCATCAGCAAAGCCAAGATTCAATTCGACCAGGACATAAAAAGAAGAGTTTTTGGATGTCCTAGAAGTAGCAAAGGTTTTTGGTCGCTAGTGAAGTCTGTGAAGAATAATTTTACCACCTCTACGGTACCACCCCTTATTCATAATGGGAATGTTTATACAGACTCATTGGATAAGGCTAAGCTACTGGCTGCTGGGTTCGCTTCAAATTCGCAACTCCCTCCTAGCTAACGATCCCTCTACCTATAGATCAATAGCAATCACATCGACCGTTCCTTACTGAACGCCGGTATTCAATGCCTCCATAATTTCGACGAGTCGGAGGTGGTTGCGCTCGATATCTCAAAGGCCTTTGACAGGATCTGGCACTCTGCTCTTTCAGCCAAACTTCCAGCATTTGGTCTGGACCGTCGCTCCTCATTTGGATTGGAAATTTCCTTAGTGGCCGTTCCACCTGTGCTGCTTTGGACGGCATCACCTTCAACTCTTATAGTATCAATGCCGGAGTACCGCAAGGTTTGATACTGTCGCCCACTCTTTTCCTATTTTTCTCTTATCTCTCACTTCTAATCCAATTCAACGCTTTGCTGACGACAGCACCCTTGATTTCACGTACTCATTTCAATCAGTTGCTAACTCTCATTGCCATTGCCGTTGATATTATTCGAGCACTCATGGTTGGATCGCTTAACAACGACATTGGGGAAATTCTTGTCTGGGGCAGGGCGCATCGCGTTGAATTTAACGCATCCAAAGCCCAAAGCTGTCTGATCTCTCTTAAACGGACTCCAAATCCCCCACTATCCTTTGTCAACGGGGTGAGCATCCCAAACTTTCCTAACTTGAACATCTTAGGGGTTCAGGTATCCAATAATCTTAATTTGCTACTGGAAAGAATGTGATGAAATGCCTGGGCTTTCTACAGCGATGCAAGAAATACTTCATCCAATTTGACCTAGCGCTCATTTGCAAGACTTGAATTTAATTCGCATATTTGGGCAGGGTCAAGACGCACTGCATTATCCGCGTTGGATAGGCTCCAAAAAAAGCTTTCAAGCTCATTAGCGACGAGACGATTACTTCTAAAATCGATTCTGTGGATTACAGGCGCAATGTGTCATGCGCTGTTGTTTCATGGGTCAAACGGCGGCCCCTGAATTCGGGGGTTCTGTGCGGCTGCTCCACCTACCCCAAAGATAAAGAGGTATATGTACATTCTGGAAAAAAAAATATTCATTATTTGTGAATAATTTAAAAATAATTGTACTAATGTTGGTACTGGCCCGTGCGGGGTTTCCCGTCCTCATCGTGGAGCGTCCCCAGGTGGCAAAAGGCGGTTGTTACTTCCTACCGCCGAGTCCGTCATGTTGTAAGGCGCCAAGGTCTGGGCCGACGCACTATAGTACGAAAAGTCCGCAAGCACCTGGCAGCGATGCAGAGGCGGGCTGCACTCCGCGTAGCTTCCTCATACCGCACAGTCTCGGAGCCAGCGGCGCTGTAGTAGTATTAGTAGTTTATTTGTCTGTATAATAGATATTTTTGGACATTACGAACGATTACTTAGATTTATGATATCCTAACCTAAGTGCCCGTATTTGTGTCGTATAATTTTATCTCAAACACTTTGTTCGAGAATGCATAATTACTGCGTATTGATTCAAGGGATTATTTGACCTTGAAGTGAGCCTATAAATTACTTTGGCTCATAAGTGAATCATATACCCGAATGTACAATTTTACACTCTCATAATTTAGGTGACCAAAATGGAGTGTTATATTAACAAAAATGAAGTTGAAGGCTCGAATGCATCCCTTTGTGCCTTCCAATTTTTATCCAGGATATTTTTTCCCAAAGCCTTTTGTAATATTACAGTGCCTCTTTACGTTTTGTGTACTCTATGTATTATACAAACATTTTTGTAAAATATATATATATATATATATGGTAAATACTTTTACAACTTTCTAGAACACGGAGATTGTGTATGACAAATCAATTTGACGTTAGAGCTTCAAAGAAGAATCTTTCTTTAGTAAATAAAAAGTTACAAGTTTCATGTGGCAGCCATCTGAAGGAGTTGCCCGAGTTTTCATTTTCTGCCAGGCTATTATAACTTTAGTAAAGTATATGTGTGCCGAATTTTTTGTTTGATATAGCTGGAGGTTCCATATGGGAATCCTCCGAAGGAGTTGCCTAACTTGGTCCATTTCCGAAATTTATGTTTTAATTTCAAGTCTCTAGCTCAAAACGTTCTCGAGACAACGCGTGGAGAGACAGGCAGACGGTCATCTATAGCCTATTTCTGTGTATTATGAATGTTTTATGCGTTGCTTATACTTATAATACCCTACATCTAGAGTATAAAAGGGTTATCCATTTAAACATCTTAATTTATTTAAAAAATAGAAATGCGACGTTTTGCCTTCAAAATGCCTAGCAAAGACTAGGTGTAAACGTCATTGTAAAATAGCGCAGAAAAGTATTGTCTAAATTGGGTGAAAATTTGCACAAAGAATGCAATATCCCTTTAGTCGAAGATCGCGACCGAATTTTAAATGAAAGACGAATAATGTGAAGCGTAATTTTGTCTAAAAAGTTACAGTTTCGGTAGTGCCACATGTTTGGCAGAGCATGTGTACAATTGCCTGAACTACCCAATAGATATGACGAAAGTTTACAAGAAATCTGTAAAAGTATCGTTTGTAGCAAAAAAGTAACGTTTCGATTTGTAGTCAACACAGCCTACACGGAGCCTACCCTATCTACTTCCCAAATTTAATAGATTCAATACGAATAGAAGATTTACTGCAATAGATGTGGCTCTTGTTGGAGCGGTAAATGCTACATAGATTTTTAAATTTATACTAGAAAATGTCATGGTGTTTTTAAATTTAAATTACATTCGTCTCACAAAATATGAAAAACCTATTATCAATTCTTAAAAGCCGGAATTTTGTTTCGTTCTAAAAGCCATAAATTCACTTCAGAAACATTTATTTAAACTTAATAGAATATAATCGAATGCATTGTATTATTATAAAGCATACAAAATAGTTGGATGCCGTTCAGAAGGAAGTCATTTTCAGTACTTGTTGTAGATTAAAATTTCTACCTACGAAAACAATAAAATAATTTCGAAATATGTACAACAATATTTGTCTTATTCAGTTATTAGGTAAGGCATTTTAAAAACAAACTATTTTTTTAAGTTGGTCTATCTGGAAAAGTGTAACCAACTTTGAAGGGTGTGTAGCTAACACAACAAGTAAAGTAACAACGAAAATTTTTCATATTTGGAAGGCAACATTCGTGGACCGAAAACCTCTACGTGAATGAAGTTGATACCCAAATAAAGCCTAATTAATTACCTGTGGAAAAAGACCAATTATTTTTCCGTACATCCACTGGTTCCGAAGTTATAGTTTAATATGTATTTCTACGCACCAATCCAGACATAATTTCTTTAAGACGCCGTATCTAAGCAAGTATGGTAGAAGAGGGGAGGTGTATCATATAATTTTAGAATGAGCCAAGGAATTACCACTTACCAAGGATTAGCGGGTGTCCAGTAATACGCCTCCACGAGGCAAACCAAAAATTGGCAATCCTAATGGTTTCCAAGATAACGCCCCCTGAAGCATTTTTGGTCGGTTTTTAGAACGAAGGCCGCATAGTTTATACTAAACATATCCATATCATAATGCCATATCGTAGAGATCACTAGTGGCTTTTATTTGAGGGCTTATTCATTATCCTGCTCCTCTTCTTTCAGGAGCTACGAATTTTCAAAGTCAAAATGTTGGCATTGTTCTACACTTTTTTGACATAAATACGCAAATTTCTCAAAAAATTGTTAATTAACATTGAAAAATGTTCACCGCCCAATCATGAAGTATTCAACAAATCACCAAATGTGTGTTTCCTTGACAGAGACAGACGTATATCAGGCATAGGGGCTTCACATGAAAGAGGGAGATAAAATATCATGATTATGACAACGCATTAATTTTCCAAACACTAGTCAAGTATGGACTTACAAAAATATGATACTGGTAATGTGGAACAATCACAATGAAAATGCTGATAACGGCTGATCTTGACCTTGTTAATATAAACACATCTCAAGCCCAGCAGCTGAAATATGAATAACAACTCTATTAAACAAAAGACTGATAGGACCTGATTCCGAGATTGTCAAGAGTACTTAAATTGCCAAATCTCAAGCTAAATTATCGACAAAAATCCCACACAAAGAGATGGTGATAACACCTGGTCTCAAGTTTGTTAATATAAAAAATTCACCGCATCTGTAACTACACAGAGTTCAAGCTAAATTATAACAAAAAATCCTCTCAAAAAGAAGATACCAATAACTCCTACTCTCGAGAAATTTTACTCAAATATTTACTGATAAAGTTCTGTAACGTAAAGAAATCATCAGTCCAGTAGCTCTGATATCCCAAGATACGTTTTCGATACAAGTTCCACATAAACAAAAGTTCTGATAAAGCTCCAAAATCAACAAAACAGTAATTCTGTATATCCAAAGCTAAATTTTCATAAAAATTCCACATAAACAAGATGTCAATACTTGGTCTCGAGAAATTTCACTCAAATATTCCGTAGCACTAAATTTTCGATGCAAATCCAACATCAACAAAAGTACAGATAACGCCCGATCGCCGAGTTATTAATCTAAACAAGTTTGAGGGTATCAAATTACCAAATTCCGAGTAACAAATTTCACAATCTGAGCCCCTATGATGTAATCCCAATTTAGCAATCTGACAAAATTTCAGGACCAAAAGGGACAAAAAAGGCATTATTTGGAAAACGCGTTTGCGGGGCCAGACGATCGGAAATAACGGTATTTTCCAAATCCGGAATGTGGAAGGTCCTTTTCCGGACCAAAAGGAATAAAAAAGTTGCTATTTGGAAAACGCAAGTTTTTAAGGTTGGCACTCGACAGCTTGTAAATAACGGTAATTTTCACCTCCGGAACGTGGAAGGTCCCTTTCCGGATTAAAAGGCATAACAAAGTTGCTATTCGGAAAACGAAAGCCTCCGCGGTCAGGAGCTCGAAAATAAGAAGGATTCTTTTTTGAACCAAAAAGGAATAAAAAAGTTGCTCTTCAGAAAACGGAAAGTTCTCGGTGTTAGGAACTTGAAAATAACGGTGTTTTTTACCTCCGGAACGTGAAAGCTCCTTTTCATAACAAAAGGATTAATCTCTAATCCGTGGCTCAGATTTGATGAACACTCAGACTAAGACTTAATCTGAGCCCCAGATTCGATGCGCACTCAGACCTAGGTCTAGCTTAACTGAGGTACAGATCGTAGTCCGACGCAATATTTGCATTCACCTCCAAGACCGAAAACATGGGCTTAGAAATTTTGTTTCTTGCCGTTCGCGAGAACTTCCCTTCAGGTTTGTGCCCGAGATAACACGCGCCTGTTATGCAGGGGGTTTTTAGTACAATAAGCGCAAAAAACGCACTTTTAATTTGAATGCACTTAAGGTGACACAATAAAATCCAGTAATAGAAATTGCATCTAATTATAATTACAAGTCCTGTGATCGGACTTGTTTTAAATTACAACTACTTTGTATTTGTAATTGCACTTTATAAAATTACCAATTCTAAAGCAGTAATTGCAATTGTGTAAACGACGACTCGATAAATTTTATAATTGGTAATCAATTACAATTTGCCCATCTCTGGTGTATATTAATTCGTCCTTTGTCATAACTAAAATAAGCTAAGAACTATGTGCTTCATTTCATACTTGCAACTCTTCTCAGTTGAAATAATTAAATAATAATAATTAATAAATCTTTATTTCAAGCACATTTGAGTAACAATCTCATTGGTATGTGCATACTCTACTTTAACAAAAAACCAAAAAAAAAGAAAAATAAACAAAGCATTTCACTAAATAAAAAACAAAAGCCAGAAAACAACTTAAATTGCAAAAAGAGTAATAATAAAGTAAAACAAAAAGAAACTAAGAAAAGAGAATAAAAGGACTACTAGAAAAATAAAAACCAAACAGAAACAAAAAAAGGAAAAAAAGTAATGAGTGGATTTAGAAATTGCTGTTCTTAAAGTGATTGAAGGCTTTTGTCCTGAAACTGCCTAGGCATCTGATTGTGCGGATGTCTAAAGGAAGGCTATTCCATATGCGAATGCCGTGAATGAAAAACGAACGGGAATTAAATAATGTGTTATATTTCAGTATACGAAGCGTTTAGGTACGCGATGAGGTGGATAATTCAATAAAATCCTTAAGATATTGAGGACATAGATCATTTAAAATTTTAAACATCATTACACTGATTTTAAATTTGAGGTATTCATCAAGAGGACAACTCAAGATCCGCGAAGAAAAAAGTGAAATATGATCAAATCTTCGGAGTCCAAAGATATATCTGGCACAGGAATTAAATGCAACATTAAGTTTTCCTCGATATTCGAAGTCCAAGCTGCCATAAACACACACATTCTCCGTAAGTAATAATTGGCACGAGCAATGATTTGATCAATTTTTCTCTCAACATACAGGGAGTATAATCGGCAGGACGTCAGAGACTGCGAAGGCCATTATATACTTTTGCGAGTGTAAAATCAATATGATCACGCCATGATAAAGATGAACTAAAAACCACAATACCAAGATTCTTAACTGAGTTCAAATAGTTAATATTCGTATTGTTAAGATTTAGGTGTGGTACTGCAGAACTGTCAAGTTTTTGATCAAACAGAATAATACCTTGTGTCTTCGTTGGGTTCAAGACCAGTTTATTGTTTACTGCCCAGCTATTAATTAAGTTCAAATCATGGTTAAATCGAACTACACATTCATGCATGTTATTTCTAGGCGCACATAGAAAAAGCTGGACGTCATCCGCATAAAGCAAAACAGTGCAGTACTTAGGAGCCTTAGCTAGGTCATTTATGTACAATGCAAATAACAATGGACCCAATATAGATCCTTGAGGTACACCTGAAGAAACCGGTTTCATACTGGAATAAACATGGTTTAAAAAACATTTTGTTTGCGATCTGATAAATAAGAAAAAATAAATTTCACAGCGGAACTACAAAAATTAAATCCACTGGCTAACTTAGAACATAATATGAAGTGATCAACCTAGTCGAAAGCCTTCGTGAAAGCCAACAGGCATAAGATTGTTGGGTCACGAGCATCAACATTCCGTGTAACACATTCAGCCAAAAACATAAGCGCCGATACGGTATTATGTTTTGGCCTAAATTCAGATTGTTGGGTTGTCATTAAGTCATGTATGTCTACTAATGACCTTATTTGTTCATATAATAGCCGCTCAAGAACTTTAGATAACACTGGTAATATACTAATAGGTCTAAGATCTTGAGGACCACTCACCTGATCTCTTTTCTTAATAGGGAGTACTTTTGCAATTTTCCAAATAGTGGGAAAAGTAGAAGTCATAATTGCTGTATTGAAAATGTACAGCAAAGGCTTAGCAATCAGAGGTGGAATTATCTTAAGAAAGCGAAGATCAATATTATCAAAACCAACCGCATTTGACTTAAGAGACCTGAAACCCGAAACCAATTCCTCTATTGAGATGTTACTGAAGGAAAATTGTTGAGTGGCATTATTAAGAGATGGCAGTTGAATAAAGGTACCAGCAGATGAAGTATTAGAAGAACTTTAGTGAAGAAATCATTTAACTCACCTGGACTTGATTATTAACGTTCTGTGTTACACCGTTGTCCCTCAAATATAATGATTTAATCTATATATTAATTATACAGAGAAAGCTTTCGGTTCCGTATTTCAGCCACTTTTTTTTATATGGAGTTTCATCGAGCTTTCCTTGAAATTTCATAATGGCAACACTGATCCGCATCAGTTCGGGGTTGTGTTCATTACTTTGGGGTTGCGTTCATGGGTAACTTTGGTGTTAAGTTCGGTGTTTGCCACCGATAAGTATGCAGTACATGGATTTATTGGAACTTTTTCTCATTTCCTCAATTATTTTAACCATTTATTGCATTGTATGGATCTGTTCAAGATTTCAGTTTTTGCCGTGACTTTTACAACTCTTCACACCCACAATGGAACATTAATTCACGCATATTTTTCTGATTCACAAATGAGTCGTTTTGTTTGAAAGTGGTTTAAGTCCACTTTTACAACCAGGGCAAATATTATTTTTAAATGGCTTATTTTACAGCTACATTTCGATTTTTACTGATATTGAGAAATGTGACTTAAACCACTTTCAAAATAAACGGCTCAAATTTTGCTTCTGTATGCATTTTGCAATTTCTCATCATATTGATTTACAACTTGCTGAGAGTACATCGTACGCATCCTGGACAGTGTAAACTTGATATTTTTGAGCAATTTTTTGATCATTTTTAACTGGTTTTTCATTAAATTATTAATTTAACATATAAAAACATATAAAAACGTTATGCCACTCATATTAAATTTGTGCAATTGCACAGGGGTCTCCTAGTAGTATTAAATCGTGGACAAGTTGGTGTGTTCACTTGTTCGTTATTTTTTACACCTGTGAATTACACTGCAAATATCGGCAGCCGAGTGTTCTATGGACGTACTTATCAAACGGAGTAGCATCTATTTATGATAAACAACAATGAGCTCTCAGAGAACGCAAGTAGAAAGCAATTGGTACAAAACAAAATATCAAGTGCCAAGAACGAACGACTTCCAGTCATGTGCTGCTGCTGCTGCTGCTGCTGCTTCTAATAAGCCCAGCTGAAAACACATCCAAATGTTCTCCATCAAGCATGATTCGGCAAGTGGAGAAAACTCGAATTCAGCTACTGGTTTCGAAATGGTATCGTACACTCCTAACTCCTACTACTCGTGGTTTGCACTTGGACTGTGCTCAGCAGCTCTGTATACGCGTGATTACACGTTGCCATTGTGTCAGCGCATTCTCCACATTGGTACAACTCTCCACGTTGGAGCCCATATGCCCCAAAAGTGCCTTGCAGTTATCGTTTGGTGTGTGCCCGGTTCGGTTTTGAATTTGAGACTATGTCGCCTGTCCACCGTTAAATTTATTTGCTTGACAAAGTCGTACTCCTGAAAATATCAGTGTTAATTTTCTTGCTTGCGGATGTTATTCGGACCAAATGCGGCGTTAACGTTTTTGTGTCGAGAAACTGTTCGGTTCGCTCGCTAATAAAACTACTTAAGGTATTCGAGCTCTGAATAGCTTGAGAGTGGTGCATATTCCTTGACTGGAGCAGTTGTCGTATTGAGCATTGAGATCTGTCCAACTGCTATAAATTATTGTTGTTCTCTATTGTGTGCGCTTCTGTGTAGTGATTTTAATGCAGCATCCACGAAAATAGGTACAAAGCAATTGATTAGTTCATATCATGTGTGTTCTTCTGTCGAAATGACTAATAGCTGTGTTTCTTTTATTAACCAATGCTTAACGCTTTTGCTCCGTCCGCAGCGGCAGTAGCAGTGGTACACAAGAGTGTCCAATGTCCATCGAGAAATTCATGAAACTGTGGCATGTGACTAACTGCTTCAGCTGTTTTGGCTTCCAGTGTCCTCACGCCATAGCGCTTTGTACATTTTATTTTTATGGATAATGATTTTCACAGAATACTTTCTTATGACTTCAGCTACTTAAAAAAGTTGGTATATTGCTTAATTTTTAATTTTACACTTTATTCATTTCTTTTCTTCTGCGTTTCATAATTTTCCAGATTTATGTAACCCGCCGAAGCTACATTAAATATTTGAATGTTTTTTTATTCGCAGGGGCGTTCATACACCTTATCTACTTGTTTGTCCAAACTAATCATTTTTAAAAATATGCTTTCATTTTTATACCTATGTAAATAAGCATACTTTTATAATATCACCTCTTAATGTTCTGCAGGATACCTAAATTTATTAGGTACTAATTCTTTTACTACTAATATAGAACTAGTTAAGAGCATCATTGTACATAGTAGTAAGGATAATAAGGTCAATAATAATAGTCATTGGCTAAGTTGGCCTACTGCAGATCTAAACACCTACAGAGTAAGAATATTCCCTATTTCTTGGCAAACGCTGATACTGGACTTACTTTTTAGGTTACATTTGGGGCCAGTGGAGACTATTTTCAGTGCCATTCCAATTCCCTTATTCTATTGTTAGTTGGGAAATCTTCTCAATGTTATATTCTGGTGCGATTCGGGTAATAACGTTAGGCATTGTAGTACTCATTTTTAAGTGGAGAACAGAAAACTTGATATAAGACCTATAAAAAACTTAAAGCATGGTGCGAACATACCTACAATTTTTGTAAAACTTATTTAGTTACAAGGTTTGACATGTACTTAGTATTTAGTAGGTCCCCGTGGTTTGGATTGAATTAATTTTCTTTTGAAACGATGTTAAGAGGTTTTGTATCAATCACCAAAGTGTAATTTTTAAACTCAATTTTTGTTACGACATAGTGTTTCTGCTAGTTTGTGCCAAAAGTGCCCTATGAAATTTAAATTTCGGAAATGAGTGGTCGCTTTAATAACGTTAAACAGTAGTAAAGAATCCAAAGCAAACAAGTATTTCTAGGGCAGGTGGACTAAAGCACATAAGTCAAGGGAGGGCATTTTAAAATAAATAACGTGTGTTTAGAACATCTTTTGTGTATGGTTCAAGAAAACAGTTTTAAGGAACAAGGAACATTATGTTACCTTTGTTAGTACAAGAGTTTTTGCACTAGTTTAAACAAAAATAAAAAGTCCGTGTTGGATTTCGACAACGAAATTTTATTTTTTGCTATCTGTTAGGCAGTTACACAACGAATGAGGATCAGTTAGAACTGAACAATTCAAATGCTACATTTCGATCGCTAAATGCGGGTTGCCAGAACAACCGCCTTTAAAGTGAAATTATCGTTTTAAACAAAAAATTTTTACGTTGAACAATCATGCCGCCGGCTTGAAAGTATAAGCTAAGAGGTACTTTCAATCTTCGTCAACCATAGGGAGAGGCGCTAGCTTGTGTATTGAACGTCGGATGAGCCCTGCTTTCGTTTTCAGATCGACCACTCGAACGTGTCCGTCCCGCCCAGGTATTGTCCCAACTACTCGTCCTAGCAACCAGGTCTGGGGAGGTCGGTTGTCCTCGTGAACCAATACAAGCATTCCGGGCTTGATGCTCGATGACGCCGATTGCCATTTAACCCTTTGCTGCAGCTGGAGAAGATACTCCTTGGACCAACGACGCCAGAAGTGCTGATTGAGGGAAGTTATCGTCTGATATCTGCG
>QYTT01085079.1:5853-16507 GCA_006980735.1 Dasypogon diadema | reverse complement strand
CTGCATAAGATTTGTTTTTTGTTTACGTCGCTTTAACCATGTCTCCCCATATGCTAAATCCTTGCTTGGTATGAGTCTCACTGATTATTTAAAATACAGGAAATCCTTGATGTTTTATAAAATCATACGCTACAGGGTACTTACCTACCTTTGTTTGATAAGATTACATTTCTTAATTCGCGAAGAACTAGGAATGTTACAGTGCCCAATCATAGGCTCCTACAATCGAAGCGTTCCTTTTTTGTTGATGCTTCCGGGCTTTGGAATCGTCTGCCGATTCAATGTAATACCGCTCGCACTGAAGTTGAATTTAAGAGATACTACAGACTTCTTATTCTTAATAATGTATAGTAGTGCTATCTGAAACCTTTCGAGCTCTTGTAGTTAGTATAATATAATATAATTTGTTTATCTATCTATTTTTTTATTTTTCTTCTTTTTTACTTAATTATTTTTGTTTTTACTTAATTATTTTGTCTTCCTCTATTACTATTATCAGTTGTTTACTTCTAAATCTTTTGTAAATGTACATTTATAAGGTTAGGCCTTTGTACATAATATTGAATAAATATTATTATTATTATTAATTATTATTAATTAACTATTTTATGATATTTCAACTCCTTAATATTCTTTAATATTATTTTCTTGGTGTAGAGTACATTTGGGATTAAAAATCTTTCCATATATTCAAATAGCTTATTACTAAATGTTATATTAAAAAATTTTAATTGAGCAATTGACAAAATTTATTACAAGGTTTATAGGTCTTCTTTCATCACAAGAACTCTTAAAATTTTGGTTTTTCATATTATTTAAGATTACGAAATCATTCCCTATTTCTATAATTTCTTCTGCTGAACTATTTACTAATTTACATTTCTTTTTCGCTGTACAATATTTGCTTGGTTTTAATTCTTATAAATTCAAGCTGGTTTGAAACTTGAAGGGTTTGTTTTATAATTCTAACAACATATTCGAGTTCTTCATCAAAATTTGCCTTATTGTTTTTATTTACAATGAAAACAATTAATTTCTTATCTATTTTAAAGATTCCCATTGGAATTTTTATAAGCAAAAATAATGACATTGTCCCTGAATTTAGCAATTCCTACCTTAACTCTTTTCGTGTCAAGCGAAAAATTGAAATTGTGTATAAAAAAAGAAAAAGGTAATACAATTTTTATTTTAAAAGATAATTACAAAATTCAAAGGGGAACATGTTAAAAACTAAAGAAACAAAGAATAAATGATTAGATTATTTCAATATTTGTTTAAAGTTGTATTAATAGTATTTATTAAAAATTAACAAAAAAAATTTTGAAAAATTGCTAATTCTTTAAATAGCATTTATAAGTAAACCTGACAAAATTTAATACAGAATATATAATATAAAATATAAACAACGTATCTTCAAGTTAAAAAAATAATATTTAAAATATTTTAAAGAAAAATAAGTAATAATACAATCACCGTATCATTCATATCAGGGTTGTAAGAAATTCAGAATTCGAATCAAATCAGTGATCAACTCAAATTGTGAACGGATTCTAATTGTGACACTGCTCAGAAATGAGTCCGATCCTTATTTGAGTCCGCTCAGTTCAGTTCAAAGATGAAAAGTCGGATATATCGCGAACTAGACAAGATATTGGCATATATTTGGTCCCAAATGAAAGGATGAGATGACCTCTACATGATACTGTAATAAAGTGTAGCAGTTGTATGGCGAAGGCCGTTCAAAACTTCAGATAAAAAATGAAAGGGCTAATATTTCGTGAACTAGACACGATCTCTTTATGTTTGTTTTCAAATGAAAGGAAGAGATGACCTCTACACAATACTCTAAGCAGTTGCTGGGCGAGGGGGTGTTCAAAAGCATAATTAAACTATCAACTGCGTTTTTTAATACCCCCCCCCTGCAACTACTGAATTTTATTGTACTATCGCATAGGGAATACACCTCCCTTTCATTTAAGACCGAACACATTCCGATATCTTGTTTAGTTTCCGAGATATTAGCCGCTTTATTTTTCAGCTGAATTTCTGAACACCCCCTCGCTCTGCAACTGCTTACAGTATCGTGTAGAGATCATCTCCTTCTTTCATTTTGAAAACACACACACACTCCCTTCATTTGAGATCAAACGAGATATTTGCCTTTTTATATGTACAGGGAATAAGGGAGTGTATCATCTTTGTAAATTCGCATTGTTATTTAGATATTATATATAGGCTATATACTATATCATATTTTAATATTAACTTATTGCAAATATAAATAAGCTCCGAAATGCTGCTTTTGTACTCTAAGCGCATACTGATTCAGGCACAACGATATATCGTCGTTGGCATTTTTCGCAAGTGTACTCAACGACGATATATAGTTGTTCGGCACTAAAAGGGTTAATGTTACTTAATTTATTTATATTAATGTCATATTCTATAATTTCTTGATCGCTAAGTATACTTGGATGGACTATTCCTATCCTGGCTGACATTATATTGTCCTGTATTTGTTCTACTTGATCTTTTAACATGTTAATATTCAGTTGTTGTGCAATAAAAATTTCTTAGTCTAATATTTTCTTTTGAAAGTTTTTTGTGTTCTCTAATTCTGTAAAAATTTTATTTCTATCTGCTTCTATAATGTTTTTTTTTAATAGTGCAATTGAATTGTTGAAATTTTCGTTGATTTTAATTTGTTGATTAACAGTCTTTATTATATTTTGGTTATTTTCGTCTGTTACTTTTAAATGTGATTCCAACTCCTGTTTATCGCCTTCGTCAAGTGTCCCAGAAAAGCCATTTTAGTCCTCTTTCTACTATATATATTAAGCCTCTTATTTCTAATTGAGTGAAGTTTTTTTTAGTAATATTTAAGATTTCAATATTAGCAGCAGCAGTGAAGGGCTATATCAAGTTTATTCACTATCTCTACTTCATCAATTTCCATTTCTGTAATACTCAATTGTCTCTATAAAGAGAAACTGCAAAAAATTAACGATCAGAAACGCGACCATTAAAAATGCTGCAAACGATTTTGATGGTCCATATATTGCACTCATCGATTTTTTTTTACAAAAACCAATGACACAGTGCTATGCAACAAAAAATTTCCTGAATGGCGTTATGAATTTTAAATAGATCTTAGTTCACAGCAGACAGGGAAATAATAATAAAAAAAAAGAATCGATCACGTAACTAACGGTCACATTAATTTATGTTAGGACATAGTTTATTTTAAGGAGATACAGATTAAGCGTTTCCCATTTTAGCCCACCGAAATTACATAAAATTGTTTTTTGAAACATTTATTAGAATCCAGAAATGTGAATTTCAAGTTATGTTAATTTTTGGCAGCATTTATTTTTAACGATTCTAAATTATTATCACGAAAAAATACAACACGTGGAGGTAGGATCTAAACAGAGACTTCTCAATGCAGATTAGTTATATGCAGAGAGTGCAAAGTGCACAAATGAAGTGTGCAGATTAGTTATGTGCGAATGCAGAATGCATAGCTGCGTTCTTTTGGCAACAAAGTACAGAGTTGTCATACATTAACTGGTTTAAATTAACTTGATTATTATAACCGAGTTAAAAAGCTCACTGTGTTATTTATTTAAGTCTTCTACGGGAAAATAGATGGCGCTTATTAAAAGCTTTTGTGTTTAAAAGTCTATTGTGCACATTATAGCAATTAAAATAAACACAAATGTGGGCAAAACTGACAATAAGATAAATTTCAAGTTAATAACGGCCTTTACTTTTCTCGGGTTTGCTTAAAAAAAAGAAAAACACAAGAAGAAGAACTAATTCTATACTCCATGGATTCCAACCGTTCAGCTGTGTTATGAAAGCTCTAAAGAACGATTCGAATCCATGAAGTACTGTGTTAATTCTTCTTCTTATATTTTTCTCTTTTTAAGCAAACCCAAGGTAAGTAAAGGCCGTTAATAGTTTAAAATTTATCCTAAAGTCAGTTTTGTCAACGTTTGTGTTTATTTGAATTGCTATGATAAGCAAAATCGACTTTTAAATAAAAAACTTTGAATAATCGCCATCTACTTTCGCGTAGAAGACTTAAATAATCCAATAAGCTTATTAACTCTGTAAAATAACCGAGTTAATTTAACCCAGTTAATATTGTATGATTCACATGTCAGCAATAGTCGATAAGAAATTTCGTGTAATCATATGAGTGTGCGTTTCCCTACCCTAGTTATATTTGCACCTTATTAAAATTATTTTAATTATTAGGATGTAAGCCTATACAAAACTTCAATTACTTCATGGCAGTGGTGTAAACAACATTACCAATTCACATTTCAATTCCATTCTTTGGAATCTACTTTTTTCAATTCCATTCTTTTTCAGATCCGAATGATAATAATTCTCATTCACTAGTAAGATCCCCTGTGCAATTGCCCAGAAGGCAAGGGAAAGGGTATTGAGCGAATTAATAAAAATGTAGATGTGCTCGTGATATAGCCGTGTATTATATGAAAAGCACGGCTAAGGAAGGAAAAGGTGTACTTTGTGAAATCTTGGCCCTTGAGCATTTTTAGTGGTAATTGCATAGGAATCCTAGCATGAGCTAGAAAACCCTGTGAATTTGCACAAAAACTCCCTATTATTATTAGTATTATTATGAAAAAAAGTTCCAATAAATCCATGTACATATTGCATACTTTTCGGAGGCGGTACCAAACTTAACTCAGTTACCCAGGAACACAACCCCAAAGTGATGCGGATCAGTGGTGCTATAATAAAATTTCAAAAAAAGCTCGATGAAACTCCATATAAAAAAAGTGGCTGAAATAGTACACCGGGAGCTTTATTTGTATTTTTTTTTTTCAAATCTGAATGAAAATTATTAAGGTGAATCATCATTCCAGATAATGATGTATGGAATTGCAATTTCTTGTAAATTCGACTTTCGGAATTGAAATTGACTTGAGAAAGAATTACCCAGGAATTACAAGTTGATTTATTAATTACTTTTCAATTCCCTTTCTGGAGCAACAGAAAAGGAATTAAGAAATTTAAATCAACTTCGATTTCTTTTTCTAGAGGAATAAAAAAGAAATCAAAAAAATTAAAATCATCTTGTAATTCCAGAGGAATCCCTTCTCAGTTACATTTCAATTCCGTTCGCCATAAATAAAACACGAATTTCAATTCCATATATGATTATCTGAAATGATGATAATTGATCTCAATAATTCTTATTGGGAATTTAAAAGAAATGGAATTAAAAAAGTCTATCCCACCCAAAACAAAGGAATTAGAAATTTTAATTAGGAATTTCAAATTCCATAGAATGCAAATTAAGTGGGAATTAATTACGGAAGAAATCATTACTTTATACCTGTTCATGGTCACATTTTGATAAACAAATTACTATTTTAATAGTATGCCTAAAATTTCCAGAAAACTGGCCACAATTGCCGGTATGAGTTTTTTTTTATAATGGTCATCAGTAATGCAGTTGCTGCTTCAGAAGGTTATCTGCCGAATTTGTATGTGTTAATTATCACAATTACTTTCTAAGAATTGTAATAGAAATAAATAGAAATAAGGGACAAAAATAACCTAGCCATCAATAGTTAATAATTAATTGCCTTGAGAAATTAGCACGTACAGTGCAGAGCTTTATCAAAACCATACCTGTGAAACAGTTAAGTATATTAGGACTTAAATACCAGTACAAGTACCAATACCTGGTATTGATCAGTGATAAAATGTAAAGTTGGCCGAGATATTTATCCAAATCGTAAAACAAATTTAAGATTGTGTCCCGGCTAACTTTTCACTTTATCACTGACTTTTCATTGAACCGGAGTAGGACCCCTGGATTTAAAAAATTTCAAATACCAGTACAAGTACCGAGACTGTATTTAGATTGTACTTAAAAATTGAATGTTCCGGTACTCCTACAATTACTTTCAAGCCCATCTCAAATAGTTCAAGTACTATAAGTCCAGCTCGAATACCACAAGTTAATATAACATTAATGCAAAGTATCTTTTGTGTTCTTTGTACGTGTCAATAATTAACTTCAAAGTGAAAATCTAAATGCTCCAAGAAGGAAATCATTATGAGATTTAGTATAAATAGCTTATCCTCGTTATCCTGGCACGGGATTGAAATGTTAGGAACGTTGTTTACAAAGAGATACCTTAGACGGATTATGAGGATTGCAGAATAAGACTTTTAATAATATTTTTTGTGTTTTACCATTACAGATATATTTCAAGTTCTGCACAAATTTCAGCATGAATATAAAAGTTGACGAAAAAATATTAATTCAATAAAATTTTAATACCAATTTCAGGTTTATGAATTCGAAATACTTACGACTACTGCAGTTGCTAACTATTAAAGCGAATGACAAGAAATACACAAATACTGAAAATAAAAAAAAGAAAGTATCTTGCAGGTTTTATTGAATAAATATTTTACTTTTATCTCAGAGTTAGTATCATGATAAAGAAACAGTACCACAAGCTCTTCGAATTAAGAAGTCATTACCACCAAGGCAATCAACACATTTTCATAGGTGTGTCTTCTCGTGAAAACTTAAAGAAGTACATTTCTAATGAATACTTGAAAATTTCTTTATTTCTTTTACTCTCAGCATCTCTATCGCATCTTTTTGCGAAATCTTGACAATATTTTATCATGATTTTATGCAAATTTCATAGCGGACTGCTCAATTGACGGTAATTATCATAATTTGTATGTTAATTTGGAAATAAAAGTGCATGTCCAATGAACGTTTTGACCAGTTGCATTAAAAATGTTTACTTCTGATATTTTCTAAATTGTGATTACATAAGTGAATCTGAAATAAAATCTATTTCTGGGATTTAATTTAAGGCCTCGGTTTCTATAGGACAGTATTCTTACAATTACAGTAGAGTCTGGGAAAGATGAATTGAGCCGTTTATTTTGAAAGTGGCTAAAATCACTTTGTTTTTAAATTGACATATTTAAGGGTTTGCATTTTAACACGTTTAAAAATATTGATGCTAACTTTCGAGAAGATTTATTCGTATTTGTTATTTCTCAGGATACTTCGATTTTTCTTAGTATAAATTAATTCGGCATTTAAAAGCTCTCTCACGACAAAGGCATTTTATCATGCAATTCTCTCACGAAAGCTTTTATGCTAATTGCGGCAGTCAGCGTGTTAATAGGAGTGACTAAGTCCTCGGAAATTGTATTTTGTTTCAAATTTTTAAAATAACTGTGGTATATTGGGGGTATATAATTAAGCAAGTCCATCATGTCTTTATATTTTGCTGAATTAAATAGGACGAGAGCTAGCGTTTTTTTCTATTTGTGAATAACGCCTAGGTCTTCATCTTTTTGGTGACAACAAATCCAAAGTTAGAAATTCATCTTTTTCATCTAAAGTTAGTTTATAAAACATTTTATAGGGAATATCATGGTAAAATTTTATCCATTGAATTTTTAGCCAATTAACTTCGTTTTGGCCTGTATTTATTGTTCTTCTTGAAACAGATTTTTCCAATGATTGTGTTCAAATAAAATCTTTTTCTTTCATTTTATGTACAGTAAAGGATTTTCTGCCGAAGGCAGCTATCACGCTATAGTAATCATTTGGAGTGTTATGAAATTAATATTCCTTTTAAGGAGCAGCATGTGCCCCTGGTGCGTTCCTCGTGCAAGGGTGCCTATGGTCGGCCAAGGTTAAGGGAAACCAATAATTCCTCTTAATAAATTTATTACAAAGAAAGCGATTATAATTCCAAATTTTAGTTAGATTAAAGGAATGAAGAAAAAAAGAAAAGAAAACAAAAGAAAATACCACTCACCCGTTGGGAGACAAATCCAATCATTTTGTGTAAAGTTTCTTAAATATTCGACAATAGTTCTATGAGAACGCTCCAGTGCACCATTTGTTTGCGGATGGTAAGCACTCGTGTTTAATTCCAGTGCACCATTTGTTTGCGGATGGTAAGTTTTTAGTAGTTTGCACACATTTTTAAATAAATTAGACATAAAGTTCCCGTACCTTGATCTGTAACTATTGATTCGGGAGCTCCATATAAACAAATAAAATTCTCTACAAAGGCTTGTGCTACTGTACTACTTTCTTGGTTTGGTAAAGGTAGAGCCACTGTGAACTTAGATAAGTCATCCTGTATTGTCAAAATATATTTATTGTATTTATAGTATGTCAGAAATGGTCCTACAATGTCAAGGAAAATTTTCTGGAAGGGTCTCTGCGATGTCGTAGTGATTCTCATTGTCATTTTCGTTGAGGGTAATACTTTATTTTGCTGGCAATGTTCACAATTCGATATAAACTTTGCTATAGTAGAATGCATTTTTGGAAAATAAAAGAAGGATCTAATTCACTTACATGTTCTGTAGACTCCTTGGTGTGCTCCTAAAGGACTTAGATGAAATTCTTTAATTATTTTTTGAATAGACACCTGGTCGGTAATTTCTTGAATATGGCGAGCTGAGTCATTAGGCTTGATATCGTTGACACTTTCCTCATTTGTCTTGGAAGAATTAATGGTCTTGATTTGATGTTCGTATGTAACAGTCGAAGTTTTTTGAAGAGTTGAGGATTTGGATCGGGTTATTACATTAACTTCATTGATTGTAGGCTCTGGCAATTGGATACGACTCAAACAATCCGCATTCGAATTAAGCTTCCACGCTTTATACTCAATTCTAAAATCGTACTCGTCAAGTTTAATCCTCCAACGCATGAGGCGTGTAGTAGGGTCCTTCAAATTATTGAGCCATATAAGAGGCTTGTGATCTGTAACTATTACAAATCTTCTCCCAAACAAATATGGTCTGAAATGAGTTACAGCCCATCAGACAATGCTCAATAACTCTTTTTCAGTTGTTGAGTAGTTCCGTTCTACGCGATTTAATACACGACTCGCAAAAGCTACAGGTAAGTCGGTATTGTGCTGTTTCTGAGATAGAACGCTGCCAATGGTGCAATCGCTAGCGTCACAAGTCAAGGCCATTTCTATTACACCAAAGTCACGATCATTGGATAAGTATGAATGGTCTGAAATTAAAAATTTGTGATCAACAATTTCAATATCGTTTTCTGAAGACTGAACAATTTTCATCCAAATTAATGCCAGTTTTATTATTACGATTTTGTCCTGTACATGCGAGTCACTATATGCAATAATATGCTCTTGAGTTGTGACTTTCTGAAGATGTTTTATGCAACACGAAGCAACTTCCTGAGAGCCTCTTGATGCAATTGTTTCATCCCAAAGATACATATCAATATTATTGTTATGAAAATTATGGATTTCCAAATTTAACACGTACATAAACGCAATTCTTTTTGAAAGTCAAAATATTCATTTAGATTTTCAGCTGCCTTTTTCTGATCTTCTTCTAAACATTTCATAGCCATTTCTGCTGATCTCAAATATAAATCATATTCAAGCTTTAATTGTCTTTTTTTACATTCATCCTCACAACCTTCAATCTTTAATTTTAAAAAATCGCATTTTTCACATGTATCTTTTCTAGGTTGATGAAAGTGCAAATTTCAAAGTCATTTTTGAAGGTTTTCCTGTATATCCACTCGTTAACATGTTTTTGTTTATCATTTTTACACTTTTCCAAGATACAGATTATACATTTTCTTAATATTTAAATCTGGACTTAAATATTTTCTATGGGGATTATGATACCTTGTGTAATGGCTAGTAAAGGCAGGGAAGTTTTGAATGTGCTCTTTGACAGCAATTAAGAAAGAAAGAATTTTTTAGAAACCAACACACTTACATTTTCTTGTATTAAATAATATTTAAATTGGCATTGCCTTGGTTTTTTTTCTTTTATCTTTATTAAGGTTTTTAGTTTATTTTTAATCGTATCTGCATCCTCCTTTTCGTACACGATGAGTTTCTGTTCCTTTTATTATGCTGTTTTCTTTTTCTGATGACTCCATAGAAGTTGCTTCTTCATATTATGAAATCAATCTCATATTTTTCTGGGGTTAACGCTTTTTCGTATATAAAAATATGTCCACTGATCACAGCCTTTTTAAAATATACTGAAAATAATTCAAAACAATATATTTAACACACACTTATCTCACTTTTAATAAAACAATTCTATTCTATCTTTTCCACTAAGCCCTGCAATTGAATAGTAATCAATGTTATCATTAACTTGATTTTTTTTGAACAAGTGACTTATGCCACTTTCAAAATAAACAGCTCAACTAATAAATGCAAGGCAAGTTCATAATTTCCATATGTTCATCTTTCTGGAGATTAATTTTTATTGTGAATAAAGAATCCATCCGAGAAGATAAATAAAAATGAAAATGCTAAGTTTAATGGCTTAATGCAGAAATTAATATTGATTAAAAAAGTCTGTTCGTCTCCTTCGTGTTTTTTAATTAATTCTTTTGTTGTGGAATTAAAAATTTTGATGTTCAGGATGTCTTGTAATAAAAACACTCCTTTCTGTGAAATAGATTTCTGTATTTCGTATTGACAAGAATAAAAGGAAAAATAATTGAAAAAAATAATGCTATGTTGATTGAGAATTTTCTGATACTGACTCATAAATGTACAAAAATCGTTGCTAGGCTTTACACTTCCCATCATGGATTGTACGA
>QYTT01085078.1:14999-35461 GCA_006980735.1 Dasypogon diadema | reverse complement strand
CTAAAGGTATAAGATATTCGATTTTTTCTATCGAATTATCGACCATTACCTTTCCAATGACACCTCAACCACCTCTCTACCATTTCTAGAAATACCTTAGAATTTCCATCCTATATTGCCTCACGTAGCTTTATATATATCTTTATAACTGAAAATTATAGCTGCTTTGCACTTTCCTCATTTAGTATTCTATTTAGAGATTTATTTCTGCTGTAATAGTTACACAGGAAGGACATCAAACGGGTTGAGTGCTTTGCATGCTTTAATTGACTGTAAAAGCTAAGAGAAAGCATTAAGTAGAAGAAGGTTCTGAAAACTGCTGTCTCTTATGGAAAGATATCAGTAAAAAGATATCATAAATTTAAAACTACTAAGCGCTGTTAAACTTAATTCTAATTGAATATTATCAAATCTGAATAGGCAGATAAGTACGTGTGCTGCATGCGGTAGATAACTCAATCTCAGCTTGATATTTTTCGTCCAATCAAGTACCTCATCAAAGTGGGAAGTTACCTTTAAACATTATCAATAAATCTGAACAATCTCAAGAACAGGACGTCAAATTAAACTACTGACATTCACGGAAGTGGTCTGGTGGCCTAAAGCATGTCAGGTTATCGTTAAGAGGCAACTAGATAGGATGCAAAGGATGGCGCTTTTCGCACTGGGAATTTCTGGTAGGGCTGCCACCGCAGGATATCTTTGTGACGAAGACGGTAGTGTAAGCGGTTTTGAGGATGCAGAGGGAGGTTACATGGCGCTCGTCAGGGACTTGTATAGGCATGGGAGAATCCTGGATCACATAAAAGAGATCAGGGAACTCATGATGCTCAAGGACAGGATCAAAAGGGTCAAGGTAACAAAAAGGTTTCATAAGACCCTAATCACTGCCGGATCACTTTCAAAAAAGGAACCCGGGGATATTTTTATATTCACGGATAGATCTACGATTAACGGCAGGACAGGTGCAGAGATATTCTTTGAAGACTTAAACCTATCTTACTTATGTCAGCCTTGGGAGATTCATCTCGGTTTACTAGGCAAAACTTCTTGTACTGATTCATACGTTAGACTACTTAAAGGAGGGTCAGGTGAGAGGAGGTAAAATCTTCATTGCACTGCTGGATTAGAAGACATATAGGGATCGAAGGGGACAAAATAGCTAACGCCCTAGCAAAGCAGTGGTCAGCTATGGAGTTCTACGGTTCGGAAACATTTTCCGCCATTGGGAGGCATGGTGAATGACCTAATCGAAAAGTACGCCATAACAGAACACCAAAATCGGTGGGAAAATATGACGGCTTTCTGACAGGCTAGAAAGGCGAAGTAGAAGTTCTAAGCATGCAGGGGGAACTCTGCAATGGTTAGTTTCTTTGACTACTGGACACGGTAGCTTCGGATATCACCTCAAAAGGATAGGTATGTTGGAGGATGATACGTGCAGATTGTGCCTAAAGGCTATTGAGACGGTGGAGTACATTATGTGCGGATACCGGGCTTTGGTAAGCAGGAGGTTGGCTGTCGTGGACAGTCGCATAAGTAACATGCAACAGCTAATCTAAAAACCAATGCCACTGACAGTTTTTTTCTGATTTTCTGTAATATGATCCACTTTTATCTTATGGAATTGCATCATTTAAAAGCCTCCCGTGAAGTAAACATCCAATATTGACCACTAGAAAAGGAGTTTTTTTCATCCAGACAACGACACACTACAAGTTGCATGAAATGCGTTAGTGTTCATCGACAACTTCGGGTGGGAAAAAATGACTCATCCGCTGCCAGTAAATTTGCATATACCATAAAATCCAAAAAAGCTGCATAGGCCAAATATATTAATACCATAGTACTGATAAAATATTTTTATTGCCAATCAAGCCAATGAAATTTCTGCAAGTTGGTCATTCTCAATACCTTTTAAATGTGTATATGGTAATATTGCAATTTTTAAACAATTGATGGCTCACCTCGTTTCAGGGTCATGAACATCAAAAACTGATGATCTTATATGTCTACATCAATCAACATTAAGGGAATATGTCGAGAACGTCGACAGTTATGAATATTTAATCAGCCTTCAAGGAGAATCTATGCATGAAAAATAAACGTACGTAGGTAACCAGAAACATAAACCCAGCTAAAATCCCTCATATCAATAGATTATTGGTAAGCCATTCAAATTCAATACCAAACTAAAATATCATCCGTACTTTGATAGATAAGTCAAATATATCCAAACCACCAAACCATGTTAGACGTTAAGTAAATCCCTGCACTCAAACCCAGAGTCATTCATATGCAAACACCCAAATGTACTTAGAGAGCAGCCTGTAATTATGAAGCGAACCACAAATGACTCCAAACTGTATAAATTTCCTACTACTCAATCAATCATTGTTCAATTCCATACGTGAATAGGTCGATACTCTTAACAAGGTGCAATCGATGTAGTTGTTTACTTTCTGTTGGTGTGTAGATGAATGCCATATATTGCACACTACGGATACATAAATGAGAGATGTGCTATTCTATGGCAGCTCCATTAATAGTAATCATTTCTCGAGAATGCGGTATCAGTGGGACGGAAATTATATTACTAAACATTTCATTTCCAACATTCGTAATGAGGTTGAAATGCAAATTCGATCTTGAGCGATTTCAGCGGAAGGTGGAGCACGGCAGTTCATATCGAACTCATAGATGAATTCATTAGTGATTTTTGGAAGTTATCAGATTGTATAACGGTTCGCAATTGATTTATTTTATCTGTCTCTTGAGGTATTGAATTTAAGTTGATTATAAATCGAAAAGTTGCAGTGTGGGTGGAATTTTTCCTCAAAATCCAAAGGTAATGCTCAAGTTTATGACCTTAGAGTCTATATTAGTCCATTGAAGAGAATCAGTGCGAATAAGAAAGATGCATTACCTTCTTTTGTACCAGGCCGTGACAAGCAAATTCTTAAATGTATAATAGCAGTGTGATTCGCGTTTCTATTTGCATTGCTACTTATGGGAATATGAAAAATTATTTCACTCAACTCCCCTTGGCATCGAAATTATAACGCATAGAAAAAAAAGAAAGATATGATTGAAAACTTTGAAGCCTTAACAAGCTAATGGTGTGGAAATATTTTGATCTTTTCTAATAAAAAATTTAAATTTATTCCGTTCAAACACAACCCTTTCCTAAAATTTGATTCGATTCGCAACATTCATACCATGCTTAACCGATCAACTTGAAAGCTTTATTTCCTCATGTTGGACAGAGCGTACTTAACAACTTCAAACTTACTAACAAAGCTTATTGTTTATTCAAATTTGCAAATTTATAGATTATTTCATGTGTAGGCGCACAACCCAGAGAAAATTGTATTGTTTTACGACCAACTCTGTTGAGATTTTACTGCATTCTCATAAATTAGGGAATGCCGTCTTGGCGCGAAAGAGAAAAAGTAGAAAAAAGGCGAGTTAAAGTGGCATTGCGGCGGTCCAATGTAATTTTCTCAGGTTTGCTTTCTGGTTTGATCTACCATGGAATATTCCCCCTAACTTGCTCCTATATACAGATGAATGAAAGTTTGTTTCACATACGAATACCGCGTTATAGGGGGTCCTACTGTATTGGCACCAACGCAGCAGCAACACCATCAATGAAAGAATAAATACCTTCATCAATGAAAATGTCTACAATTTTTTTACGGTGAAGCTAAAGCTCAGGGAATACCCTATGATGCATAGCATAGCCTTGGCAGGAAGAAAGGAAATGGGAATGGGAATGTGGGAGAGGAGGAGTTAGGAGGTCGAACGGAGATGTCGGTGCACATTCTGCTTAAACAACTGCGGCCTATAGTCAACAGGAAAAATAGAAGATGGTAATTTGTTCCACATTCATATGGTTCGGTTCAAGAAAGATTCTCGAAATTTCACTCTTCTGCTGGGTCTTGTCTCAATGACGAAGGGATGAAGACGGCTCGTTGCGCGGGTATCACGCGCAAGGATAAAACTACATGGAATCAGACCAGAGATTTCGTCTTCAATGTCTACATTCTGGGTGGAATTATGAATTACATTTACATTGAGATGTCATAGAGTGTTGGCTATAATGCCTACACTCTGCATTATGTGAAGTCACTGTATTCACCGATTACAAAGCTATTACAAAGCGAGCGGTGAACATCAGTAAAATAAAGATTTTTCTACATTAATACTTTTTCACTCATATTTTCGTCTAATAAGAACCAAATGGAAATATTATATATTTTAACGAAGAAGTGATTGTTAGAGATGTAATTTTCTAAAAAAAATTGTTTGTTATGAAGCATACACAAGTAAAACATAAAAATAGGTCAAAAAATAAATACATTTAATAACTTTTACAACAAATTTAAAAAATGTATATAGTATATACAGGGTGTCCCAAAACTCAACGTCAAGCCGGGACCAGTGGATACACCAGTTTATGAGTGTTCATAAAAGAATTTAAAAAAAATCACATGTCGGATCTTACAGAGAAATAAATATTCCATTCCACGTGCAACGTGTGCAAAACTTGCTACCATGTGACTACTCCAGAAGAGCTGAATTTTGCAGAATTATGCTGGAAAGAAATAGTGAAGACCCATCGTTCCTAGACAAAATTTTATGGACAGACGAAAGTAGTGTAAAAAGGATGGGTACATGAACCTACACAACTTACACAGCTGGAGCATCGAAAATCCGTATTTAATACGTGAAAATCGGTCACAGTACCAATTTAAAATTAACCTTTGGACGGGAATTTTAAATGGCCAAATCATTTTATTCCTTTACAGTTTGCATACTAGAACATGTTGCTACAAAGTAGTGCATTTTACTGGCCGACTTTCTTCATTACTGCTTGCATTACTTTTTCATCGGTTACATTTTCATTATAGTCGTTGATGTAGTCATAAATGAAATTTTCATGAGTTATAACATTCGCTGCTGAGAAAATTTGCTTGGAAATGACTGTAAAAGCATTTGCTTGATCTTTATTCACTAGGCTCATTAAATCGTGACAACTCTAAAAAAATTTCAGGGCTACACAAAAGATCGAATATAACTCTTCCTTTTATGAAATAACATGGCAAAATTTCTTCAACGTCATTCTCCAATCAAAGTAGACGCTTTGAGGCTATCTTCGAGCTACAAAACTAACATCTATAGCGACCTAAAGCTCCTCTACCTTGAGAAGACTACGATGAGATGGACACCTTATAGCAAGCGAAATGGAAGTTACTAAAAAAATCTTGGATGAAGTTAAGTACCGATTAATATTTCATAACCCTTTAATAACTCACCAGATATTGTCTATTTCAATTTAGATTATGTCGTTGTACTATGAGATTCAACGGCTAGCATTCACCGATGAATTAATCTATCTAAATAGAAATAACTTAGAGTGTTGTCCTTTATTTTGATTGTCATGAATCTAAAAACCCACAATAGAATAATGATATGTTCTGTTGACACTCATGACAACAAATGGTATACGATCTCATTATAGACACGCGGAAGTCTATCGCAAAATGAAAGACTCTATACAGCTTACATCACATTTCCCACGAGCTAAGCCAGAAAACCTTGGGCACGTTCATAGCTTCCGACCGGTTGCGCTGTGAAAGTATTGATTCCAACGCTCCAGTGAGCACGTCAATAATTTATCAATTAACCTCGGATTACGATTTCTACACTTCTCACCACGTAGCAGATAAAGCAGATGTAAGCACGTTTACCTATAATCAAAACGAAAAAGAGTATTTCTTCCCTTCACCCACGTTACGCTCCTCACAGAACATCTTTGGTCAACAAAATATTTCAAAGGAATCTCACGTTTCATAGAAGTAACGAATTTTTCCCAAATTGAAATAACCTCCTTCATGTCCTGGCAATTATTTACACACTAGGTCAAAGCCTCCTGGAAACCATCCCATTCTACGATGCTCCTAAAGTTGTAAAAGACAATGGGCCCGGTAGCAGGAAGTATTTTTTTTCTTACTTTTCTAATCTATGACTTATGGGGATGGTGGCGGCTACAAGGAATCAGGGGTGTACTGCATCCACCACATGAGATTTCCGAACCTTATTTTGTGAGTAGTTGAGTACCCCACTTAGTAACCAGTTTATATTTGTAGACTCTTGAACAAATTGCTCCACTAGTTAGTCCCTGGCAAATTGCATTTATTGAAGGTTTCGGAGGCATTCAACCACAGCTGGAGCGTTTTATATGTGGGAAATGGAATGACATCATTAATGCGGTTGCAAATGGAATTTTTACTTCATAATTTTAATTTGTGGCGTGGAATTCTGTTAAATTCATTTCGCCGCAGCACTGGGATGTGGAACGTCCTTTATGAAAGCTGGACAATAATATTATGGAATTGATCAGAAATCTGATTTTGCGTTTTTGGGGTTTAACAGTTCGTTCAGTGAAAAACAAAAGAGCTTTCGCAGTTGGCTGAAAATGCTGGAGTTATTGTTATAAAGTTGGTCTTTACAGCATTATCTCTACCCTTGTGTTACTATGTACTATTAAGTTCTTTTATAATTCGCATAAATTCATAAACCCCAATTTTTTATGATGTTGTCTGAGCTTAAAAAACAACTCTATAATGCACATAGCCCAGTTTGGATAGAAGGAAATTTCAGGTAAGAGGAAATTGGACAAGATAATCCAAAATTTTTTATACCAAATTTTGAAATCATTATAAAGATATTGTGCAACTTTTGTCCACTGGTATCCAAATTAATCGCCTGGCTCTTTACTTAATGCAAACACTTTCCTGCAAAGAAGCAGAACTACAAAGCCTACGCTTCTATCAGCTCAGCTAGAGGTTTAGACAAATAGCTATGTTCAGATTAAGGCTTCTTATGAAGAGTAGAAACCTCATCTCTTAGCAGATAACAATCGCACAGTTTAATATATTCTGAAACTCTGAGTTGCGGTCTATACAGTTCTTCAGGCCTGCAGTTCTGCCAAAGTATACTTGCATATCCTCTGCGTACATGTGAGCTTTACAGTCTTCTTATATATTTGGGAGACCATCAATATACAAACAGAAAAGCAAAGGACCAAGAATCGATACCTGAGAAACGCCACATACGAGAGGTAGGATCCAAGATGCAAAATCATTCTCTTTCAACTGCTGAAACTTATCGGTTAAGAAATGTCCAATTAGGGAAATTTCTGTTCGATGAAAATAGAAATTTATGGCTAACTTAGAAAATAAATTAAAAAAAAAAATCCAAAAGCACGTACATGCAATATATATATATAGCCTTGCGAGTATCAGAGGTAACGCTCAGGAGAGTTGTTTGACAACTGTGAAACTGGAGTGACACGATCTCAGAACATTGCTCCTTTCCAAGTGTTAGAAGTCCTATTGGAACACCTTTTCTAAGGCTTTGGACACAAAATAAAAAAGGTCTATTGAGTGGAAATCACTAGGTACATTGAGACATGTAGTAAGGCAAGTATTAAAAATATATAGGACACGTTGAAATATATCTTCTGGACCTACAGCATCAGATTAATTAGATTTAATTGCCTAAACAACCTGCATAGATTTCACTGCGTTCGTTACCTAAAATTTCTGCTTGGAAAATAGTGACCCACGCCGGTGGCTGAGCAAGCCAAGGTGCACTTCAGTAGATTTTCTCCTCTACAGGCGTGAGTTGGAATCCGTTAATTCTACTGACGAGACGAGAATTCAACTAGCCACTGGGATGCTGCACAGAAAAAATTTCATGCCAAAAATTGTAGCTCACTTGCAACATCTGTCAGGTTAAAATTTCCCATCTTGGAACCACCTGCGTACCGTACCAAGATGCGGTTCTCATGGTGAGTTTTTGAGTACTAGTACGATGTCATTTTTGGCGTTCAGGTATACCGTCAAATACTTGATCTTACAATATCATAATCCTCATCATAATCCTAAGGCAAGGATTAAACTTACGCCCAGACACGTATGCTTAAGATTTACTTAGCTAAAAATTACAGCTTAATTGCATTCCAAAAAACGATTAGTAATCTTCTATTACCAATTACACAAAATACATTTAAGTAATTAGATATTTTAATTCTTTGAATATTTTAATAATTATATCGTTTTTAATATTTGTAGAACTGAATGGAATTCAAGAAAGATATTAAATTCCTTTTAATCCAAATTTTAATTTGATGAGTATTGAAATCCATTTAACGATTCAAAAATCTAAGCAATTAAATTGTCTTATGCCTTAATTACTTTTTACTTACTTCTTACTTTACTTGTTTTTTACCTTTTAAATCTTTAATTACTAATTCCTTTGGGTAATTAGGTACGTTCAATTCAAAAATAAAAGTAATATATTGCAAAAATAATTATTACATCCCACCCCTAATCTGGAGGCCCAATGTACGAACAGTATCATTCACTTTTCCTATAATTTCTATGCTATGATAAGAAGAATTTCTGAATGGGCGCTGATCTGTTCTGATCGAACCATAAGACCTGATTAGTATACAGACATAGGCTGGACACTTACAGGGAAAGTAGTCTCTGGTGATACTACGTTCATTGCAAAGAATGCATGGTATTCCACTAAATGATTCTATAATAAGGTTGACGAGGATTTTTGTCACATTTACTGTCGACTCTGCTTTAAGAAAAAAAAACATTCCATTCTTCTTTGGAAACAGATCAAAGGCGTCGCTGCCCCTCCTGCAACTAGACTCAACTAAACCAAATGAACCCATGCATAATAATAGTAGTAATAGTGAGCAGTTAAGAAAAAAACCATCGAAAACCATATCGTCGATCATGAATTAGGTGAAATGTCTTGAGCTATTTCATCAATGATAAGAATCTCAAAAATCTTAACCAGAATCGAGGTGGTCGCTATTCCTCTTACTTTTTAGGTATTATACCTAGGGAAGTTTCTACAATGATGGCAAATAACTTTTGAATATGACAAATGAAATATTTTCCATAAAGATTTAGCCATCAAAGGGGCGTATAACTTTAGAAGCAAGGGTGCGATACCATTAGGACTGAAGGCTTTAGATACGTCGAAGTTCACAAGTACTTCATATAGAAAGGTACTTGATTAGAAATTTAGCAGCTGGTATATCGCGTTTTTCAATGGGTACGTATATACACTCTTGTTATAGATTAGCATTAGGGGTTGGTAGAAAAAGAGACGAAATTGTTTTTAACGAACGTCACAAGTGGTCAGAAACCTTTGTTTCCTTTAGGGCATTCTAATATTCTGGTCAAATTGGAACTTGGCTTGGTAAATAACAGATTGCATTTGTTGTTGGTTTCAGTATACATCTGCCTTCTTTCCGGGTATATGTTGATGTTAGAGAAGCATTACCTACTTTACTACACAGTCATACACCTTCTTAGAATTAATAAACATGTGGTGGAGCGGGCTGCTACACTGCCATTTTTTCCATATGATTTGGTGTAAGGTTGAAGATCTGATCAACCGTTCATCATCCTTTTCTCAAACATAGAATACAACACACATCAAGAAAAATCCCTAAACTCAACTAGGACAATCGGATCCACGAAAATGAAAATTAAGGAATCTATTGTAAAGTCCTAGTATTCGTTTTAGTTTCTGAGGTCAAAGGATATAATGAGCATCATGACCTCGCCTGCCAAGATTTACGTGGTGGAGGATATTCAATGCAATTATTAGAAGCACTAAAGAGCACAAAGTCCTGTAAAGATTGTAAACAACATTACATTTTATTTGTTATTACCCCACCTCTGTCTAGGTGTAGGAGGAAAATTTAAGAATCGACACGTCTGCTATCGGCTCGCCGTAAAGACATTCCAGCTGATGGCCTGAACTTCATTAAAATGCAAAGTCTACATTGACCCCATTTTGGTCTAAGTGCCCGTGCTCTTGAGTCCCTATCGGTTGTATTAAACTACAATATCATTCACAATTTAGCTGCATGTAGGCAAGACAAGGTACACTTTAAAGGCTCATAAACTTTGAAATTTTCTAGTTTGATGCTAGACCTTATCACTGACTTCCTACTCATAAATTTCTACCAGGTAATTTTCTCGTCAAACTAGGTACTCAAAACCTATCAACAACTATATCCCAACAGCTGGGGCACATGTCACGTTTTTTCTAAAATATTTCAAGAAAACTGCATGCTACTGATTGTTCAAGATATTTCAAACATACCTATAGTTTCACTTTTACGAGGTTTGAAGTTAACCTTCTGATAACAAAGCGATTAGAGCGCAATCAATAAACACCTCGCGTGCACCTGAGTTTGTTTGAAAGTTTTGTGAAATAATCCGCTGTAAAACAGCCGGTTAAACTGCTCAATAATTGGCGTAGAGAGTGTGACCACCAGAAGTCGAGTCTGTTTTGAATTTCAATTGATTTCAATGTTGTACTTGAAATACCTCTTGGCAGGTTAGTTATGCACCGAACCAGATGAGATGAGCACATATCTTTATCTTTCCGGTATACCTACAGAACATTCACTTTTATCTGCTCTCAAATTAAAACAGAAGTAACATTTGCGAATGGAATTCGAAATTGAGTGGAAGATTCAAATGGAACCCAGCACAGTGGAGACAGCCCCAAAATAGACACACTATGTTTAAACCATTTCTCTGCTCCATTATATATATATTTGATTTGATTAGAATATTGAATCCCTGGTCGGTTTGTCAATTTTGTCAAACCATAACCAATCCATCAGTCAACCTCATAATGCTGAGGTGGGCCATTGCACCTCCATTCCCAGTAAAATTTCCATTCATATGCAAGGCAGGTTTCTCCACTTCATCCAAACTTGAACGAGAAGTCCTCTTCACCTGACCCTTCTTGAAATTTTACTTTGAGACTTTCAAGCTCATACAACCGATCAATAAAGTTAATTCGAATAACGTTTCCATGACCCAGGCAAGTTTTCCTAAAGGAGCTGCAGTGCACAAATAGTGTATTTCCCGGAGATGGGCTGGGGTATCGGCAAACAGCAGCACACATGCACCTGAGAGGTATTGGCGAAAGCATATGCATTCTGCATGAAGATATGAGCACGCCACTATAAAATCTCAAACAACTGATTTAATTAGAGTAAACATTAAAGTTTGCCAGCATTCACCATTACCTGCAACAATTGATTTTGGGTTGTGTTCGCCCCGACGAATGTCTGCAAATATTTGGAGATAAGCAGCGATGCTTGTTTTCTGGGGGATCATAAACATAAAAATTTTTATAATGTCTGATCCGGAGTCGGGGCGAAGTGGTTGAATGGCCTAATCCTGGTGCAAATTTGCACCATATTAACGATAAGTGAAATATGGCGCTATTAGTGCTATTTTTTATTGTTCTCAATTTGTTTCGTCTGCGATTCATTCTCTGCAAATAGTCACGCATTGACGAAAATTTCGCGATAGACAGCGAATTGCTGTTTGGCTCAATAAACTTGGGTTGACGACTTTGACTTGTACGCCTTGGCCAAATTGTGGTGTCTGTTTAAGGTCGTTTAATTTTAGCAATTTTATGGATTTATTTCTTGAGAGATATTAGGCAAATAGTTACTACAGACGTTTTATGAAAAGCATAGTGTGCCGCAGTAATAAATGAGACAATTAGCGACATTTGAAAAAGTCTTTAGCTTTTACGAAATTAGATTCATATGTGGGGTGTTGATTTTGGAGACGGACCAAATTTGTTCACAGGCCATTATTAGATCATGGCATATTGTTAATAACAATCCAAAATGCATCAGCTCCTTTGGTACTTCCGCGCGCGAATAAACTTATTAAACAAAGCGCTTACTGAAATGTCTGATTGCGTCTTTCATACTTGCTACAAAATACAAAGATTAGCTTAGTAAAAGTATCCATTTTTTAGAAGCTCTAAGGAACAGTCACACGAAAAACACGACTTGGACCTCTAGAATCCTCCTGGTACCGCTACCATTTTTAACCCCCGACGCAAAAAGAGGGGTGTTATAAGTTTGACGTGTCTGTCTGTGTGTCTGTCTGCCTGTGGCATCATAGCTCCCGAACGGATGAAGCGATTTCAATTTAGTTTTTTTTTTTGTATTAAAGGTGACTTATGTGCGAGTATTCTTAGACATGTTTGACGAAAATCGGTTGAGTCGTTTAAAAGTTGTGGGGGGTGAAAATGGGGAAGAATAACCGAATGTCTGCAAATATACTCGACTGGGGTCTCAAATGAAAGCGCACTGAAAGAGAATATTGATGACTTAATCGAGAGGGTTCTTAGCTTCGTTTGATGAGAAAATTGGTGGTGGGAAAATTGGGACATGGAAATCCGAGTATCAATTACTACATCTCAGTCTTTGCAATTCTGTTTTTTACTTTTTAAAGGGAACTTAGGTTTTTGTGTCGGGGGTTTTTTAAATTTTTAGAGATTATTAATCTTTCGTTATTGATCTATTGTGTCCTACTTTAGGATAGTTGGGTAATATCTATCTACTATAGTTTAAACATTGCCCATACAATTCAATGTCGGTTTTATCTTAACCGTATTTAAAAATATATCAAAACGAGTCCTGGAAATGACTCCAGTAACCACATTCATGAATATTTCATAAAGTGGGTCTTTTACAGTGTTCATCAGACTTTCTGCCCTATTGTGTTTGAAAAGTAACTGAAGTATGGGGCGGTATAGCCCAAAACCAACTTTGAATCAAAGCACTACAAACTCCGTTTCTTGGTAAACAGAAATATTAGCGTTTTGTCAGGTTTACCAAAAAATTCCGTATTATAGCACCATCTGATAAATAAGTGAGGGGCCTTGGATAGCCTTGGATACTGAAATTATCTTGCTGAAGGTTTAGTAGTTCATCTACAACCATAGAGTCATAGTAGCAGGACAAACTTCCAACTTTTTAACAACCTTTTATGGCCCTTACAGTGTAGATTCCCTGTTTACTGTAGCCATTACGCGACGGTTTTCTAACATGTTACCGATCCACCTATGGCTTGATTTTTAAGGCCCCCTTTCCTCGGTTATCTTCCAGCTTGTATCTTAGATTGTACCCAGTAGGTATTCAAACCATTGATGAACGCGATAGTGAGTAATTTATCGAAGAATAACAAAATCCCCTAGCATCAATGGTAATGCAAAGGGTAAGATAGAAGGAGTATTAATAACAGGTAAATACGAAGAGTATTGTGTCTGTATCTGATTTGCGTTTTGCTTGCTTCTCAGCCAGAAATTATTCATGCATGTCATAAGGTATGTAGGAATACGTGTATGAAAATTATATCAATGAAAAATATGTGCAGAATTCTTGCAGAAAAGGAGTGATACTCATTTTGAGACACAAAATCATGACTTGGGCCATTCTCAATATATACTTCCCGTTGGAAAGTATTCACTTTAATACACGTACACTTGTTTTATAGGCTTCAACCAGTCCATTTTATTTTTTTCTTACACCTTTACTTTGACTTTCAGCAATTTATAACCGCTCAAATTGATTCTAACTATTTCCCTTACATTACCTTACATCAATGAAAGGAATAAATCAAAATGTAATGCAAAAATTTCCACTGATATCCCTCCGATAAAATTCATAGATGTATAGATACTGTAGTATACTTATGTTCATTACTTCATTAGTGAAGTTAGCTGAGACGTATCTTTGCAGAAATGTTTCTCTGGAAGCATAGAAACGAAGCCATTAGTAACTTATTTCGAAACGAGTAGCTGAACTAGTTTTGCTATTTTTCATTGCAAAATTTCACTAATATTTGTCAAGTCGAAAATAATTCCTAATCTTATATAAAGTTTCTCTCTGCCGAGGGTTATGAGGAGATATTGCCGCTATTCAGCTGACTATAGCTATTCAGTATTCAGGAGAAACGAAATCTAAAAGGTTTGACCTCATTGGGCGTGTTAGTTAGGTTTGAATGCGTTGCTTGAAGACTTTTTTTTGGAATATATGTGAATTTCCGGTATTATAAGATGTTTTTCTAAACCCCCTCCCCACAATCTGTAATTTGTAATCCAAAAGATGGATTCTTTTTTGCGGTGAAGCCAAAGCTCAGAGGATACCCTATAATGCTATAGTGGACGTCGAGTAAAAGCCAATTTATATTATTACAACATTGTAAGGTAATAGTGCGAGCGGGATAGATAAAGCTAACATGATAAAATACGAAAAAGGACAAAACATATGCCAATAAAATTTTACGAGCTACTTAATATGTCAATTTCCCCGTTGGAACAGAATTTTTCTTTCCCCTTCACTCTTTGTCCTCTTTTTTCACATATCATCAATTAATAAGACCATCTCGTTCAGGTTTTCAACAAAAATGCATGTTGTTGCTATATAAATTGACCTTTAAGGTATCAGTGCACATTCTATTTAAATAGTTGCGGCCATATAGTCGGCGGGGAAAACAAAAGATGGTAGCAACGACAAAGTAATTGCAGAAATACTTATCAGCTCCTAAAACAGTAATGGACACTTTTTCCGGACATTCTGTTCAGCGATGCTACGGCTGAGAACAGTAGACTGTAAATTCTGAAGTGTTAATTGCTTGTATATGGAAATAAACCTACGAATACAACAGTAATTCGGAAAAAACCAGATTTTGTAAAAATCAAAAAAGAGGAAAACGATGGAAAACGTGGAAGCAATTTCTAGATAAACTGTAAAGTCACTATTGTCAATGTAAACCTTATTTAACCATCCATCAAAAATAGCTGCTCCAGAAGACCAGCTCACAATGCAAAGGAAAATCATTTAAAAAGCAGAACAAAGAGACCTGTTCTCTTTCGTTATTCGTAGAAAATTTAAAAATTGTAGGGATCTTGTCGCTTAAAAACGAAAATGAACTCCAAAACTGATTATTGCAATCACCAGGAACATGTCACAAAACTCAAGGCTACAAAACACTTAACAATGTGAATCCCACGGCACAAACAAATGCTGAATAAAATAAATGAATAAAAAAATGCACGTAGAAATTTTAAAAGCATCACTGATAATGCTGACACAAACAAAAACCCCCGAAAAACTGGATTGAAGAAATCGAGACCATCTACAATAGCAGTAATAGTACACCTTTTCATTATCAGCTCTCATTGTTTGTACTCTGCATTCGTTATGAAGGAAAAAAGCAGTAATCAACTTTGTTCACAATATTTATTGAAGTCAGGTGAGTAAAACCTTGTATTTACGTAATTTTTTCTAAGCATCAATCCCACATAAAACCGGTTCGTCGACTTAATAGTTTCTTTGCCATGAAAAAAAAACCAAAAATCACTCTCAACCGTTCTTTTTCTAGTTTAATTAAATTTATTATTCCGTGTGCCAAATACCTGAATACGAAATCTTTACGAACATCTGAAAGTTGTGTAATAGGCCTAAACATAGAAGCTACAAAAGTTCAATAGCTCTGGGATCAGTTTTTTTTTTCTTATGGCGAATATTGGTCACTTGGCTATTGGCTTTGAAAGTGCAGAAAGGCAGTTAAAATCTATTTTAAGTTGAAACAACCTGTTTTTGACTCATGTGCTCCATTTGATTATTTGATTATGGAAAAACGCTACCCGCGTAAATTATGTTACATCATATTTAGGTGTATTGTGAAAATCACCTCGTCAAGTAGGTTACTTTCTAAGCGCTTAAAATAGATTGGCAATAAAAATGCGGAAATGATTTTATTGCGAAAAATTTGTGTGTGCCGATGAATCTCCTCTGAATGGCATGAGAAAATTATTTTAATTATTCCCTGCAGAAGGCATGTAAATGGTATGCCTAACTCTGGTTAGCTGTAATTCCCAATAAACTATAAATCTTCTTACAACTATGATTACACATTTACCTAAATATTATCATTTTCTATTTTCTAGACACTAATGCTCATATATGATAACCACAAAACCGCACCCCCTCCCCTTAAACCGTGGTTTTGCTTAATTTTTTCTCGCAATTGAAAGACAAAAAACTCATTTTTAGGCATTTATAAATTAATTTCTTTTCAGTTTTAATCTGTCGTACCCAGTGGGAAATGTGCTCATTACTTCATTAATGAAGTAAACAACATACGTACGCTACTATACATTCCCAACACCAATGAATTTCAACACAGGGATGTTATTCAAAATTCATGAATTACTCTTTGATACATTATTCTTCCATTGATTCATTGATGGAAATGTAAGAATAGGTTTCATTTAAGAATTCAATTCTTACTGCAATTTTACTTCATTCGTTTATTTCTCATAGGCATATAAGTCTCAAAATTAAAAACAAACACGATGAACCAAAAAACATAAATTTCTGCATTACTTTGTCTTCAGTAGTCTCTGTTATTTTAGCCTGTGCATTACTATATCATTGATGCCAACGGCTTCTCCTATTCTTCGCTGAAATTATTCATTACCCTATTCATGAATTACTCAGTTTCCTACTGGGATTGGAGTTCTCATTTCGAAATTGGTAAATTTATTTAAATTTAATTTTTTAATACTGCCCTCCAGTGTCGAAGTCAGTTAAACATAAATTATTTTTGTCGTAAATGTTACCCAAAAAGATCGATTTAAAAGTAAAATAATTACCCTGTAAATTAATATATACAGCAACTATGAAAAAAAATCATTAAACCTGAGTTAAAAGAAATTAATTGCAGTAAAGAGAAATTTTTCGAAATTCATGGAGTCACTTATTATTATTATTATTAAATTTCGAAGCTTGTCACCAACGTCATTTCATATACTGTACTGTAATTAACCATTCCAGAAAAATGAAGCTATAGGTATAAACACAATTTATGACCATGCCCTCGGACACGTATTTTACATGAATCAGCTTTTTTCTATATTCTTCAAGAGCCTGAATTCCAGAGGCTCTGTCCAGTAGCGGACTTAGGATTGTTGTCTGGGAGGAGCACGGTCAAAGATTTATTATGAAGAAGACAATAAGGGCTTACAGGTGCGAAATGAGCAAACTAAATTCGCACCTTGATAGCGAAGGAAAATACTCAATATTGGAAGGAGTAAGGAGGAGGCAGCTGTCTCTGAGCATTTTCTGATGCAAAAAAAGGGTTTTTTTTTGAAATTCAGAAAATTCAAAGATCGACGCTTCAGGTCAGCCCGGGTCGTAACAGATGTTATGTTTTTGATACTAAATAGCGCTACTGATACAAATTAAAGTACCGCAAACAGTTGATTGCCCTAAAAACCTTAAACATGTTTTCCTCAAGCCAATAGGATTTTTTGATATTTCAATTGTACTTTTTATGACACTATAAAATTTCATTTTTGAGCGAAAAAGTTGAATTTAATATTCAGATAGTTGCCCTTTCTTATTTTTCAATATTTTCGAAAAATTTTACGATACATTGTGGATAATCTATTCTAATTTAATTTGAACAGAAAACATATTTCTACTTTTGTGTTATAATTCATTCGGGAGCTTGCAGTAGTGTGGCGATGTTTGTCAAAACTCAGGACTACATTTTAGTTTATAAGCATTAAAATTGATAAATTTTTTAAATAAAGATTTGAGGAAATAGAGCTCAGGTGTTGACTAACAATCCACACAATAGCCGAGAAGATCTTTTAACTTTCATTATTGAGATTTCGGGGGTAGTTTCAAAAACGTAAGAAAGGTCTTCGAGTGATGGAAGCAAAGCGATTTCTTTAGTGCCTACAAAAAATTATCCATGTAAAAACTATGTCTAAAACCTTTTAAATCATTAAATCCAAAAGTAGGACAGATAGAATAAAATATGGGCAGCCATACAGACAAAAATTACATTTCAATAGAAGATCCTAAGAGGGATAAAAAAATCCGGCTTGAAGGACCAAGTAATTTTTATCATCGGAAAATGCTCAAAAACCCAAAAACTTATATGGACAAAAATTCACATTGACTACAACATTCACATTTTTCAAATTTGACCTTGAAGAACTTTTTAAGAAAACAACCGATCGGGACAACGGTACCTTAGAAAAGCCACAAGTGATCCTGTGATGTCCTTCTGAGGAGTTATAAGGGTCTTACAGAATGTACTTCCCTTAAAGGACATAAAATCTTTGGAAGCCATTTTAAGGGGGTGGGTGTGACTTTGGGAGGAAGAGATTTCCGAACAAACGTTGATCAGGACATTTAAAAAAATTGATTGGTATACTGCATATCGATTAATTACCGGACACACCCTGTATATCAAAGCTTATTGAATTTTTTGTCAGGGGGAAGGCGAGGAGAGTCTCTAAAGTCATTGAGGTAGAACCTACTGGCTACATGCGTCACGTAAATTTAAGGTGATCTGATGGATGGTTAGACAAACAACTACTTAATTGCACTATGAGTGCATACCCGTAGTCAGGTCACGACAGTCACCTATGACACTACATAACCAGACGAAATCAACTTAAAGTAATAAAAAGTGAACGGGCTTGCACGTATTAACTTAACCGCTTCGAAATCCACCAACACAAGTCAACTCTGATAAAGTCCGTCCGAATAAGAATAGAACTTTTACCAAACAAATGTTCAACAAGTTTCTGCTCCAACGAAAGAGAGTTTCAAAGCTAGTCCATGACATTTATGGAAAAAGATAAATTTAGTAAGCAAATATTTTCCACAAAAATAAGATTTTACCTATTTTGATCGATGCTTAAGATGCTTACAGAATTCTCAACTTTCTAACGAATCACACCAGTATCCAAAATTGCTTCATTACGCGCCTTTCACATGTTGAAATTTTACGGGAAAACACATGAAAAGAAGGCCATTAGGGTCGTTGCCACTTACCAGACGTAAAGCTAAGCAACTTTCGAAGTCACTTGATTTGCATATAAATTTGCAATTTATGTTCTCTGTGCTAAAATTCCAGTTCCTTTCGCCTACTTTTAGTAAAATAAAAATTTTTATAAATTCAAATTTTTTTCAAGTAAGTACGAAACGGATTGTTGTTAAGTTGTACAGCCCTTAGGGAAGCATGTAACTCTAAATTTTTTAGTTATTAAGCGTCAATTTTTTGGGGATTCTTTATTTTCGTTTCTATTTTTTTAATTAAAGAATATAGTACAAAAATGATTATGTCACAATGAGTGTATTCGTTTATAAAACCTATAGGACTAAACCCTTATTAAAGAGTTGTGGTTAATCAAGTCTGAAGTTTCGTTTTGTTTGGAATTCCAAATGTCTTCTCTAGACAATCTTTCCCGCCTCTTCATCACGCTTATACCTTCTGTTGTAATAACCACGATCAGACTTATCATTAACATTACCATTACAACGGATAGGTTCCCATTTCTTTGGAAATCGGCTAGGGTGTTGCCCCTTAAGGATCATAAGAAAACTTATGAGCTTGATAAATTTAGAATCCTCCATTATTCAGATATTATATATCATATTACTCCAAATCAATGAGCATATGTACATATCTACATCTAATCTTTTAAATAAAAAGACTGACTCGCTTTTCAGCGATCAGATAAGTTTACTTTTATTCCTTGATGAAGATCGCTTTTGGCAGGCATTCGTCAGAATACTGGTCAACATTTTACAATCCCTGTCTTGCTGAACTGCCATCATACCTAGACATGAAGACTTAGGTAATCCTACGGGTTCCCATTATTTTCGATGTTTTCCCAAATTTCTCTACCGATTAAGATCCTGCCATTCAAGAACATAATCTCTAATACAGGCTTTAGTTCAAGGAACGTGATTGAAGATCCTGATCTTGAGAGAGACTCTGCTGCCTCATCTCCTCCAATTTTCAGGTGCTGCTGGAATATGGCAGTTAATCAAGTGGAGCACTCATCTCGCTACGATGGAGAGCCAACAAAGCATCACGATTTTCAGTCAGCATTATGATGTTATTACCTTTAATTATGGAAGACATTCCCATTTGAAAAGCAGTAGACAGAGTTTCCATATCAGTTATATAAATAATAGAATGTTCCACATGTGGAAAAACTGCAAAGTACCTCTTTCACTTAGAAGAATACCACCTATCTCTTTATTCCACTGATTCCAAAGTCGAGGACTGTAGAAAGCTAGCTTTACTTTACTCTATAAGTACAGATTTAGTTCTTTAAGATATTGCCTCAGGAGACAACTCTATGATGTACGCAGCAGAGCATAGGCAGAAGGAAGTTAGGGAAGAGGAGGTTGGTAAATTTTAACCTGACAAATGTTGCAAGTGAGCCTCAATTTTTGACATGCATATTGCAAGGGCTTCAAATCAATAAAAGGTAAGGTAACTGACGGCCTCCTCTAGATATGTCTCTATGCAGAATTTCACTGCAGACGAACTCGACTTTTGAATATATCGACCCCTTTAAATTTCTTCAAATGCATCACCACTCTAAGAACGCGTCGTTCTTGCGAGGCCATTATTAAATCGCATCTCCTTTTGCATATTTTGAAAGAGAACCTATACCGAGTTGTAGTAAAATCTTTTGTAATGTGTGCCTCGGAA
>QYTT01085078.1:0-13516 GCA_006980735.1 Dasypogon diadema | reverse complement strand
ATATGTCTCTATGCAGAATTTCACTGCAGACGAACTCGACTTTTGAATATATCGACCCCTTTAAATTTCTTCAAATGCATCACCACTCTAAGAACGCGTCGTTCTTGCGAGGCCATTATTAAATCGCATCTCCTTTTGCATATTTTGAAAGAGAACCTATACCGAGTTGTAGTAAAATCTTTTGTAATGTGTGCCTCGGAATCGTGGGTCCTAACTACGCGGCAAAAAAGTACGATATTGATATTGAACGAAGAGTTTTATATTCTATTTATGCTGAAATCTAAGACAGAGGTGATAAAAGTAGCCAAAAAATGAACCATGTATCATATCAAGTGTTCGGAACTTCTAATACAGTTAATTTCTCAAAATTTGAATAAAGAATCACAAGTTCTCTTAGGGAAAAACCCCGAACCAGAAAAGTGGAAAACCAGGAAAGTGAGTGTGTAAAAGGAGACTTTCGTAACTTCGTGTTATGCGTGTCACTTAACTTGCGAGGCAGTAAATAGTACCCAAAATCGCAAGCTCCTATATCATATCGTCATTTCAGAAAATTGTATGACGTAAGAATGGAGACCAGCATTTTTAAAAGTAGCTTCACTATTTTTCGGAAAAAATTTTTGATACTGAGCTGGCATTCAATGGTTCCCATAATTCCCTGATCGTTCTAATAATTGAGGTAGCGTGTCAGACTTGAGAGTTGTTCCTTAAATTAGCGATACGCCCAAATGAATAGATCAACCTTATAAAAATATAGCAGTACCTCCCTTTCCAATTTGATCGCCTTCTCATTTACAATAGATGGATAAAATAGGTACCTATATCGTTTGTTTTGATAGTTACCTGGCAGCCAATGTAGATTATAATTTTCAGTCCGATGGAGATCGAGTTTTTAGAGATACTTTTTGCACTTCGAAATTTTTGAAGAGGACGCCAGCCTTGATATTATTCTGATGTCAATCCGTACAGAGGGTTGGATGCGTAGAGAAAGGGATTATAAAGTGCGATTTCCAATCCTCATTCACTTCGGGGGTGTGATGGTCACTCTGTACATTTTTATTGATATTGTTAAAAGAAGTGGATCGTTACGTCACTTCTTTTAATTAGTTAATTCATCATAATTATTCTCTAAACACTATAATCTTAGGGGGACTACCACTTCATAGGCAATGATGTACTCTGCAGAATATAATTCCTCTAGGTAGAGGTGACTGGCTTGAGCCTTGTCTCTTGAGCTTCCCAATCTTTTTAAGCTGATCCCTTAGCAAACAATGTACAGAAAGCAGACCTCTTACGAATGCTAGCTTTTGGTGCTTATAGACAGTCTCAGATCAGGGTTAACACTTTGTAGGAACTGAGATATTTTAGTGCCGTGTGTCTGTCAGACATGGCAAATTAGGCAGACCTATTTATGCTGCTTTTTACTACACTTTTGACTAGGTTATATGAAATACCTTTCTCCATGTGCGCAAGGCTACAGTCACCATTTCGCTAATTTTAGTAAGATGTAAATTCCAGTAGAGTCTCCTTTGCTTAATATTTAGTTCAACTCAATTCAGAATTACAGAAGCCTTCAAGGTTGACGCTATTAATAGAAGCTTCCTTCGTCTTTTAAATTCCATTTTGACCATTTTAATAAAATTGTTTGCTAGTGACAAAAGCAAGCATCTCAATCCCATCTATAGTCATGGACACCCTTAGAGCCCGAAATTACTTAACCAACTTCAGGCAATAAAAATTCCATTTTCTACTGTTAAATCCTAGGGTTACATTTTAAAGCAGGTTATATAGCACTCACATAAATTTTGTTTACAGAAATTCTCACGTACCCAGGAAAACGTATGCTTTCACTGCACCAAACTCCAAACTCCAAACAATCATAGTACAGCCACGTTTAATCGATTACAGTTCATAACATCATTTGTAATTTCCAAAAAGCAACACTCACATAACATTGTGTATCCGCGACATACAAAAGCGCCCAAAAGTCAATTAAGACTAAATAACACAACGTCATTCATATGTGCGGCTTTGAGTCTCATCACAACACCGAGAACAATTTTCCCTTATTATCCTGGTTGCATTATTTATTTAGGATTCCTGTTTACTCTCCCCATCCGCACAATCGCTGTGAAAAGGCTCATTATGGACGCAATCAAAGTTTTAACTTCGTCATCAAGGTGAACTTTTGCAACGATGACAATGGAACTGGTTTGATCATTAAATCTAAACAAAATTAACGAAATTTATTATTTGCCAACTCCACGAACTAATTCAAAACCAGATGAGGGAAGAGATCCTCCCAAATTACACAAAGTTTAGATAACTATCGTGGAATCTGTGATGGTATCTGATTGACTATGGTTCCCGCATTGTTGATGAACTTTCCAAGCACATCGAAGTGTTGTTGACTGTTTGCAGTTCGCATAAAAATTAGTCAGGCGTGAAGATATTAATGAGAAAGTAAATTGCAATTAAAGGTGTAAATTTGACTCCCTTTAGCGGTGGTATATTGTGTACCCTCTTCGAGCGTTTATTGAAGAGTTTACCCAACCAATTTGATATGTGAACGCAACTTATTATCAAGTCGGGTGATATTTGACTATTTTTTTTTTCAAGGAAAATTTTGTTACACTTCAGGAGTGATGGTATTATCAGCTGCATGGGTAAAGATTGCCAGTTAGTAACGCCAATTATTGAAAAACCACAGTTGATCAGTTGATGTATAGTGACGCAAAATGTGTTGATAGGTATTTTTGGAATGTCTTCACTACCAAGTTTGTTATAAATAGATCATGTGGACAAGGCCTCATAATTGTTTACGCGCTAACTAGGAATTTCGTTAAGTTAGGTATTTTTTATATTCTATTTTAGGATAGTGTCAACGTACTTTATCTTTGATTCGTGAGATGTTAGAAAGCTTTCTCAGAATAACAGGGTCGCTCATTTAAACTTTAAAATTTTGCCACCTGTTATTATAAACTTACCCTAATCTCCACTTTTTTATTTATTTTTTTTTTATTAAGGTATTGCCTAAGCTCAAGGGAGATCCCTATGATGTACGCAGCACAACTTAGGCGGAGGGGTACTGGGGAAGAGGAGATTGGGAAATTTTAACCTGACAGATGTTACAACTGCGCCACAATTTTTTGCTCGAAATTACTGTACAACATCCGAGTGGCTTTGAAAGTACAATTCTCGCCAGTGGAGTTGCCGCAATCTGTGCAGGATTTGAACCCACGCCAGAAGGAAATCTGCAGATGTCCGCCTCAACTTGCTCCGCCACCCCTATACATATGTGCATCTCAGGGTTGCCCCCTTGAGCTTAGATAATACCTTTAAAAATACAAGTCCTCAGGCTTTCTGCCCGGTAGTAGTGGTGTCCCCCAGGGATCCATTTTGAGGCCGATGCTATTTTCCGTGTTCAATGATATACCGCCTTATCGTCGGATCCGTTTGGGATGGAAAAATTTCTTTCTAATCTCTGTTATCCAAGAATATTCCTCCCATATGTACGCCAAAGATGTTCAGTTATACCTATCTTGATCACTTGGGTTAGTAGAAGTCACCGTTTTGCGCATAAATGATAACCTATCAGAGATCTATCGTTAAACTGCAGATAATGACCCTATACTGAAAACTTCATAATCGGATGCTATTTGTATTTACAATAATATAACTAATACTTCCTGCTTCCAACCAATTATGTTAAACAATATCATCATTTCTTATAGTAAACCTGTAAGAAACTTAGGTATCACATTTAATTGCAAACTTAATGGCCTATTTCGACTCTCATGAGTCAAAAAGGAATCGACTTTCTACTCAAGACAATATTTTTCCTGGTAAATGCAATTTAAACATGTATCTTGACTATAGGAAGCCGATTCGTTATCGACTCTCATAATAGGGCCCTTAGTTAATCAGATCATGCTAACATCGTTATTGGTAAAGTATATAGTATCCTTCGTCGACTGTCCTGTTCCGCAGCATTCTAAATAACGTATATAATGCCCTATATTATTGTAATAATTTAGGATGATTAAAATAAATGTTTCATTGAAATTTGCATTTCTCGGTCCTAATCAAAATATTTCAGAAAATTAATTTTCACTAACTTCAGTTGGTTAAAATCAAAAATGATTACTCTAAAGGATTAATAATCACTCTCAAGTAACTAATCTTATTTTTTCTTACTTAAATAATAATTGTCGGCAATTTAGTTTGCCTGAAATTTTTATATTAGATTTTAGGTATTTATAAAAAGGGTTACCACAAAGATCCATCTTAGATTTACTATTTTTAATTTTATACAGGATGTCCGGTAATTAATCGATATGCGGTATACCAATCGATTCCTTTAAGTCTGCCCTAAAGGTAGTAAATGTTGCTATTGCTAGATTCAACGTTTAAATCTCAAGCTACTGAGAGTTTTCGACAGTCCGAACTCGGAAGATACTAGAATTTTTGGGCACGTGAAGCGGATCATGATTTGATGAGCATAGCTATATATTGTTGCTCATGAACCTCACTTTAAGTATTTATTACGATTTCACTAACTTTGCTATTCTACTAACTTACCTTGAACTTTCTTTTATTTATTCTCTTGCTATCGGCTACGCACGTGACACCTCAAAATGTCCATTTAAAGAGGAATTTATGCAAATTTGTATAATCCGTGAAAACCCACTAATTCCTATATAAGTGAATTTGTTTCATCAAATTTTATTCGAAATGTATCTTAAGTTTTAAGTATGTCTTGAAGATAATTTACAACTGCGCAATATGAGAATTCCGTTCGATTTAATTTTGCATAATTTAAAATTTATTTCGATTCATCAAAGTCGGAATTATAAAATGCTATCAAGAATTAGAAATGACTTGCAAATGAAACCAAGAAATGTACTGAGCAACTAAGAAATATCTTACTTCTTACTTAAATCACTCATAAATAAATTTTTGCAAACTTCTTAAACAAACAGGTTTACGTTTTGATTTGCATAATCTCGACAAAGACTCCTGCTCCATCATTAGAACAAAAACAACATTCATCAATAATACGAATTAATACGAATCGATATCAGAAAAGTTCTTCACTGATAACAATCTCCTTCCCTCAATTATCTGGCTATAATTTTGAAATTCGACTTCGATTTGTTTTGAATTAAAATTTTTGCTCTTTTCTATATTCACTCTTATATCTTTGCAAATATTTATTTGGACTCTTATCCAGGCAAGAAACACAAGTATGCAAAATAGTACCTGGAGAATAAATGTTATCAAGAGATTGTAAAATAGATAAGTATCTCTAGATAAATAAAGTCGGCACTAAATTGGAACAGATTGATTTTTAACACTGTGCTATCAGAAAGTGCCAAGTAAGTCTAGCAGCAGCTGTCTGTGTTTATTGTGGAAATAGAATTCTTTAAAAAGAGTGGGAGATATGTTGATGTACTGACTTTCAGTTTAATATTAATAGTATCATCAAAATAACATATTAAATAAAGTAAAATAGTTGAAGACACAATTTCTGTTTGCTCACTCTGGGGTGGGGAGGGTACTCTGTTCCACAGGTACTTTTCCTGACCAGTGCTGGGTGGCCTAATGAACCTCGTTGGCCGCATGTGCGGGCTGGTAAACCCGTCATACGGCATCACCAGAACATCGTTTCTGCTGGGGCCAAGGACCTGCAATGGGGTGAACTGCTTGGTCAGCTTCTTGCTGACGCTGGCCAAGTCCACAATTCACCTCTATTGCTTGAGGGTGGAGAGTGGGTATCACACCAGAGACACAGTACACGAGCAGCACACAGAGGCCCTTAAATCCTTCTTCATTGCCAGGTTGCAAAGGCGTTTGCGTCTCGAATACCTGGCAACGAAGCAGGCAGGTCACATTCAACTGCACGTGGCCGCCGCTGGCGACTGTGCAGGAAGGCAGGCTGGCCTTTCACTGGTAATGCAGGCTGCGGTGTTTGCAGCACTTGTCCACGAGGCTTCTCCCCGCTTTGGAGCGCTGCAGGCACCGCGCGAAAGGTGAGTCCCCCGTTGGACTAGTAAAGCTGGGGTGACGCCGGGAGCAACTTCTTGGCTTACGTGAGCCCACAGGATGGTCACACGGGTCTCCATTCCTTCATTCAAAATTTATCGTTTGTTTTAGGTTAGCTTTACCTTTGGCATTTTTATATTCTAAATTTTTGGGCTCTTGTTGGAGCTCCCACTTGTCTGGAGCACTTTTTACCTTTGGCAATTAATATTTTTATTTTCAAAATTCTTGTGAAAATTCAGCTTTCTACAATTTTTGCCTTTTGAACTTTTTAAAATTTTTTAGGAATAGATTATTATACTGTCAAGTGTTTTGTTAGAGTCATTATGTTTGTGTTTATTGTTCCTTTTACTTTTATGCGCCTTTTATCTCACTTTTGTATCAGTATTTTGTGCCTTTTTGATAGATTTTCGTGCCTTCATTGTATCTTTTATATATATTATATATATATAATGATAGGTTAGCTAGTGTCGGGTATTTTTAGTTATTGGTTTTTGTAACCTACATACATAAAAAAAATTATTATCTTCGGTCCATAAGTTTTTACTTATAGACCAAAAAAGATAATTTCGTCTGTGATTGCGGTGCAAATAAGAGAATAACTTAATGAGGGCATTCATCCGGAAATAATGTAAACAACTCTACATCGTGCCGGATATAAAGTCAGAGTAGCCAGACGGAAACTCCTCATAAGTAAGGCAAATAAAAAAAGGATTTAAAATTTGCACAAAATTACAAAAATATAACTGAAGAATTTTGGACGCAAGTATTGTTCTCTGATTGATAGGAAATTTAATATTTCTCAATCAGATGGAAAAATATTGATGTGGAGAACACAAGGCACAGAACTGGAGGAAACAAATCTTAAAAGTATGATAAAGTAAGGTGGTGGGGGACCACGATGTGGAGTTGCATGGCTGCATCAGCAGCATGATAATAACCCAAAGCACGTCCGTATGTGGGTCATTTACAACATTCCCTACATTTGCCGACTATCGCAGAATCACCTGACCTGAACACCCCTTGAGCATCTATGAGAAGGATTAGAAAGGCTTGAAAGCAAACATCATATTTCCAGCAAATCTCAGCTTACTCACTATTTTAATCATGTGCTCTTAGAAGAATGGGATATAATTGGGTCAGAAATAACAAAGAAAATTGCAGTTTTCTATACGGAAAAGATTAAGTGAAATAATTAAGAGAAAAGAACTACCGACGAAGTATTGAAAGGGAATCTATTATTTCACGTTTTTCGTGCAATTTGAAAGTGTGACCATAATTTTGTCCAAGCTAAAATCAGATGTGAAGTGTACTTTTATCCTATTTTTTTTCTTTATGAATTATAGTTGAATTTAAGTTTTTTGTATCATTGAGTAAATAAGCTTTTCTGATGATTCTTCAAATTTGTTATCAATCCAGTCATTTTCCATCGCTGTAAAAATGCCTTCGATAATTTAGTATTTTACCTCTGTCTTATCTAAGGTCCTAGAAAGAATCCTTTATATTGACATTAATGAAGAATTAAGCCCTTTACAATCTTGATTTTGAGTTTGTATCAAACATGTTATAACAACGGTTTAATATAGAAAAACTTGGTGTCGGCTTTGTGCTTATTTGAGTAGAGCCTTTGAGTCTTTTAATGTCAATATTTAGTTTTACAAACTCAAAATGGAATTCAAGTTCTCAGGGACTGTTAATTAATTTTCATATTCATATTTATCAGATAAACAACAGGCTATGGTGCTTAGGACACCATGTTCACATCCTGAACTTAGGGAGTACCACAGGGCTCCATTCTGAGTTCTTTATTGTTCTTTTTATGCTTAATGAAAGTGCCTAGGCTTAGCTCCTTGAAATTATATGCCAACGATATTCAAATCAATCTACCTTCAAGTCTGATGGTTTATCATCATTAAATAATGCCCTAGTTTTAAGTAATCTTCTAAATGCTCTGACAGAGCCCACGGTCTGAGTTTTAGCAGGAAACTATTCTTGAAACGCGTAATTTGGACAGAGTAAGAATCCCCCATAACTGACTTTTGAAAACGAGACGTCATCTGCTTCTGTTGGGCTGCAAAAAAGTGAAATGGAAAAATTCTCTCAGATATCCCGTCCCCTTAAAATTCAATATCTTCTGTAGAAAAACATGGGACTTTATGCCTTATATAGATAAAAATAAATTTAACAACCAAGTAAACGACATCGATTTGGCGAAGTATGATCGAACTGTCGCAAGGCAAAGAAAAATCTAATACACTCGTTGAAAGCGACCTCAATCCTTCGAGCGCAGTCTTTTTCCAACCTAGGATAAGCCATACTTCCAAAGGTAAAATGCGATTAAATCAAAAATCTAACTAACTTCAGTCGTACATTTGGTGGTAGGATATTCACCGAAGGCCAAAGTCTACGAATTACAAATTAAGTAAGTATTAAATTAATTAAATTTCTCTTGATTCGCCTAGCATTAAAATGATTCACAATTTAGCTCCTCAGTCCTCATACCAAAATCCAGATTCAAAATTTGAAATATAATATATTAGTATGTGCCCCAAAATCGAAAAGTAATAACGTTATCGGAGGACATGGTGACTTAAGTAAAAGAGACGTGAGCAGATAAAACAACTCAGAACCTCAAGTTGTATAAAGAAAAAAAGAAAATGGGGAAAATATCATAGGAAAAAAACTAAAGCTTTTACTATTTACTAAATTTTGCCTTTGCTGATAAAATCATGACACCAAAACAATCCAATGAAATTTTAGATTAGATTTGGTGCATTCAAGAAAGATCCAGACTGATTTTATAGAAGCAGTACTAGTGCTGCCATCTATACTTCACTACTGGTACTAGTTAGTATAAAACAATCTTGAATCTTGAACGCGTTAAGAGGAAACACCACTGTGACGGTCCCGAAAAGGGCCCTCTTTTACAATTTGTTTTTATAACTTAGTGAACTATGTAAGGACTGGGGGAAAGATATGTTATCAAGGATACTGTTAAGTAGATATATTTGTGCAAATTTTTTACTAAAAAAAAATAATTAAAATTAATACGGATATGTTTAGGAAAGAGCCGATCCGAAAAAATTCCTCTTCCAACGAATGTGTCAATACCTCCGGTATGGTTCAACGGAAAAAAAATTATATATTTTCTTAATCTACATAAATATAGTTAACGTTAAGCGTAGCCATTTTTTTTTAATTACTTTTTCACAAAATGGCGGCATGTTAAAGAAAAACTTCAATTTTTCAACAATTTTTCTTCATTCAAGCGGCCGTAAAAAATAGTAGTTCTCAAAATAAAATAAAAAAACGCTACGCTTAACGTGAGCCACTACGATTACGAAAATTTTGGATAGAAAATTTTTACGATCGGATTATTAGTGTTCGAGTTTTCGTTAACATGAGTTCGGAAAAAGTCGTTTCGAGGAAAACACGATTGAAAGTTTAAGTACATGTTTTGTTTTTAAAATGCCGAAGAGAACATTATTATGAACATTAAATTTTTAACATAAGAAGATCCTAGTATGCTTTTTGTTGTACATAAGTCAACATAAAGAGAATTTGACAAAAGAGAGGCGAAGGGAATTACTCCGAACAAAGCAGATACGATCAGCCGGGAACAGCTGCACTACCTGCACCCACTAAAAAGGCTATAACTTCGTCATTTTTACGAATTTTGACATACAAATTTGTGGACATATTCTTGAAAGTATGTACTTTAAGATAATGCAAAACAAAACCAAAAATCGGCTTTCTGACCTCCCCCACAGTGGTGTTCCCCCTTAAATGCACATACACGGCTGAGAATCTAGTGAACATTTCATCATCATCATTCGCTTAATGTAAACCACGAAGAGTCTCAGTCACAGTAACCACTTCGACTTTACAGAAGTTGCAATCTCGAGCTCTCCTTCGCTTATCACGGAATTGTAATTCCCTAAGATCCTTTTCCACTTTATCTAACCATCACAAATAGGATCTTCCGTGCCACTTGGAACTCCAGGGTTTCCCTCAATATCAGCACTTAACACTCTAGTGATATTCATTCAGAAAAGAAGGTCCAAGCCATTACAGTCTAAAATTGGTAAGATTAGAAATACTAAAAATCTCTCATATATTTTAGGGTACATTTCCATATGTAGGTAATTCCAATCAGGATCCCGAACGCCAACAGTCTCTATAGGTCTAATATTTACTCGACAGATATTCTCTTTTGATCTTCTAGATTCAGGGCTAAATCGCAATAGGAACCCAACGGAGATGAGGATCCAAAAGGAAATTGAAATTAACTTGGGTCCCATGATACTTAAAAGGATGCATGCACATGAAGCTCTAATGACCAAGAACGGAATTCTACCCCATCCTCCAAGTAAAATAATCCAACTTTACTATACCATTTCCATAATACCAGATGGAGTTATGTGCACTAGATGCAAATCATTTGCATATCCAAGTAGACACTAAAGTAAATAATTTGTATTTGAAGTGAATATGTAAATCTGTTTCTCTAAATATTACTAAAGTCAAGGACAGTGTTCAGCTCTAAACGATTTTATTGAATCTGAACGAATATAATTTTATTATGGTCCTGTTTGACGAGTTCTGTAGTCGTTTGGCCTTGCAGGACTCTTAAAGAGAGCCATCAAATCGTCGCATGTGGTAACCAGATTTATATTGAAAAATTTCTTGAAATTTCACTACCTGTTTTAATTAGTCTTCTGCTTTCTTAAAAAGGAGGGAGAAGATGCTTAATGCCATCATTAGAAAATTTGTAAGTACTTGCAAAGGTTCATATTCCTCTATTGATCCCACATTGAAGCCAAATTCCAGTTTTCAGCAACAAAATTTACCAACTTGAAACAGGTGGCCTTAATTTCGTTAAAGTTTCGATTGTAGTATTCAACCGCATTCATCGACTTTTGATCGATGCACAGCTCCAATTTATGAAGTAATACCATAAATTCCGCATAGATTAAAAAAAAAAACTCAACTGGCATAAGGTTTTGTGCTAACTAAACTCAGAAAAAAATGACCTTGTGCCCACATTTTCCACGGCAATTAACACCAATAGCAATAATTTTCCAGTTGAAAAAATCCCAAGGTAATTGAAATTTTTTTAGAACACTCACCGCCTTATTGAGAAAAAATAATCCGGGAGATGAATAGCTTGCGTCCAAAACTCTCACTATTGATACCACAAAATACTAACTCACAACACAACCCTTTTTTTGCAAAATTTCTTTTAAATTCGAGAAAATCACACTTTTGTTCACAAAACGATTGTAATAAAAAAAAACTTATAAACTTTTCCGTAAAATCCGGCCCGAATTTCAAAAAACTACTGTCTCCCAATCCGCAACAATTTAACTACAGCAAAATCGCAAAGTTTAACGTTACGATCAAAAGAAAAAATTTCTACCTTAATCGACGGTTGGAAAGCATCTGATCGTGAAAAATACTTTAAAATTTTGAATTAATTCGTAGCAACCTCGCCACAGAAGCGCAAATGTTGAAATGTTAGAGACCACAGCAGCTACAGAAAAAAAAATGGACGGGGAGACCTGTTGCTGTTACCGCGATTGAACTGAAACTTTGTCTGAAACTCTTGCAGTGCCGTGAGAATGCTTTTAAGCAGGTGTTTTGCACCCGCGAATTGTAATCAGTGATCATGTCACTCATGCTTTTATTACGGTAATTGAGATGTGGATGTACCACATGAGATACAATGACCAACGAATATGAGCAGTTTTTATTGAATAAAGTTTTTATCGTGGGATGAAGCGATTAATTTGGAGGGGTTATATAATATTTATTGAGTGACTGTAAATCTGTCCCAGTTTTTTTTTGTTTTTTTTTGTTTCTGTACAGCTGTAAAGAGTCGCAATATTAGAGGAGTTTGTGTTTAGAAATGTCTATTACACTTCGAGGGCTTATTTATCTCACAAATTTATTCAAAAATTTTTAATTGCATTAACAGGAAGACAAATGGAAATTACAGCAGGATAGGGATTTTTCACCATAACCCAGTGGCGTAAATAACGCCCCCGCAGACACCGCATTGCGGGGGGGCAGCAAAGCCAGGGGCGCCATTAAGTCCCTTGATGAAAATGATAAATTAAGTGGAGACGGACGTTTTCTTCGAAATAATATAAATTAAAAAAAAGAAAAAAACACATTTTTCTAATAGACTAAAAAGATTAAAATAATTTTAATTGTTAGGAGAACACTGAAAAGGATGTATCCTACAAGGTGGGCGTCTCAGTATGATTCGGTGAATGCTCTGAAATCCAATTTTTCATCTGTAATGAACAGCTTATCTAAAATAATTCTCACTTCGAAGAATAAAAATGAAATTGAAGAAGCAGCGAATATTATTAAATTTGAACTCCTTCGAGTTCGTATTGTAGCTTGTTTTTCAAAATATTGAATTGCATTAATTTGACTTCAAAAACTCTCCAAAGTTCTGATATCACTTTGGAGGAAACGTGTGATTTTCTTGAAATTGTTAGTTGTAATCTGTCGGCTTTACACAATGTTTTTTCTTCGCTTTTGGAAGAAGCTGAAGTCATTGCTAAAAGCTGGCAGATAGATATTTCTTTCGCTCAGAGCCGGCAACGAAAAGTCAAAAAATTTTATAATGAATTATCAAATGACTTTCAATTCAAGAAGCCCAGTGAAAAGTTTCGCATTACTGTATTCAACACGTCCTTGAATATACAGACAGCTCAAATCAAAACGCGTTTCGAGAGTATGCGAAAGATCAAAAATAATTTTATGTTTTTGAATCCTTTGAAATTGATCGGCTCAAGCGAACAAGAAATTGAAAAATCAGTTCAGAAATTATGCAATAAGATAAGTATGATAATGATTTGTCCAATTGTCTTATTGATGAAATGATAAGTTTAAAATGTACTGTTTCGACAGAGATCAAAAGCCGAAATCTCAAATCCATCCGTGATCTTGCTCAATTTTTATTGATAGATTATAAAATATTGGCTTCGAATTTACCGAATGTATGTACAGCGCTTGTTTTGTTTTTGACGTTACCTGTTACCTCTGCTTCAGTAGTGTGATATAATTGAAACTGCCACGTGTGCTTAAAAATAGCTTTTATTAATATTAAATCTAAACGCTAACATGGTCTGTACAGTACTGCTCGATATTTGGTATCTTGCTAGATCATTCCTTTGGAAGTGATCTTGTTCTTTCTAGTAAGCGGTGATATGCTAGGGTTAGAATACAAGTATGTGTATATATTACATCTTCCCCCTAACGTAGCAAAATACATTTGAGTTTATTATCTTTAATTCAAAACCTACGGATTTCAAACAAATTAAATCAGTATAAATTTTTTTTTTTTTTTAATTGAATCTAAATTCTACACTTCACAGCTTTGTTATTTGTTTGTTTGTCTTATTATCTTATTATCCTATTATTTATTTAATTTTTTCACTTTTATTTTATTTTAATTTTTTTT
>QYTT01085076.1:0-10549 GCA_006980735.1 Dasypogon diadema | reverse complement strand
ATTATGGGGGATTATCTGAGGGACCGCTCCATTACCTTCGGCACCGACGATGGCCCGAGAACGAAGGTGCTCTCGGCGGGGGCGGCCCAGGGCTCCATTCTGGGTCCCGACATATGGAACTACACATATGACGGGATCATACGTATGGAAAAGCCGAAGGGGTCTTTTCTGGTTGGGTACGCCGACCACATCATTGTTGGGTTGATTGGATGATTCGTGAAGTGAATGATTTAAATAAAATAAGTCTGACATAAAAAATACAATTTTTGCTAAATACTTATAATTTTGAAAAATAAACAATAAAAAATTGGATATGTGAATTCCGTCAAGAAGGAGGAAAGTTTTAAGTTTTGTTGGCTTTGTGTGGGAATGTTTGCGGTTGCTTCTCTGTACATCTGTTCTTTTCGTTCCTTTTATTGGTAGAGGTGCATGGTTTCTGGGATCAATTTTTAATCGCCTGTGTGTATACAATTTGTTTTGACAGTACTAACCATCATTTTATTTTTCTTTTGTGTATTTATTTTTATTTATTAACGTTCACAGGGCCGGCTGATATTTGCTACCCATTTTTTTACGGGTTAGTTTTGACTTTTGCGCGGCTTTCTGTTTTCACTTTTTCGCGAGTTAAGATTTTAGATTTTGTACTGTGATGGCGACTTGTAAATCGTGTACTGCTATCGCGGATGACCCGATTGGTTGCGACGGCGTATGCGGCAGGTGTATAAAGTTAGCACCACACATTTGTCCAAATTAAATGAAAAGTATTTCAAAAATTGTCGTTTTTTGTCGCAAATTTATCGTGAAAAAATTAATTTTGTCGTTGTACATTTTATTATAAAATTTCGATGTGGTGCTAACTTTATGTAAAGATAGCACCACACTCATGAGAAATTCGTTCTGTTTTATCAAAAAGTAAAATTAAGTGCATAGGAAGTTGTCCTTTTTTTTGTCGTAAAAGGGATACGTAAAAATAAAATCGAAGTTATTGAAATTAGGTATCTTCACCATAAGTTTGATTTTCTTATGTTAAGCGAACAGATAAGAAAAGAAATAATATAAATTAGAAAAATTATAGTCATAGTTAGCCAAGAGCTTCGGTCCAGATAAGATTTGAATGTGACGGGGACAGTTGAGCATTTAAAAAGCAGGGCTCAGAAAGGAAAAGGCAAATGTTGGCCCTTGAGGGACTTGAGCCTTATTATTAATCGTGTAGACGAGACGCACAGGGAACTGATGGAGACAAAAAGTGAAGGGAAGAGCAAGGAAACCTTGTGCACAAAAGTTCTTTTATTATTATCATAGAGGTGTCCGTTTCCCCACCACCCAGCGGTAGGGTTCCCAGTGAATATCTTTGTAAGCAAATATCCCCAGTAAGCCTAATACGCTTCACATGAGAAGTAAAAATTATTTAACACTGTATTATTTTCTTTATAATTTGATTCAAATCGCAATCCACATAAATTTGAATTTATTATAAATCACGTTCACATTTGTATGCATGAATTGAAGAAATCATATCCAGAATTTATGTAGAATAAAGTAACCCGAGGTACATGAACGTACGAATTCAAGTGAAATCTACAGTCATGCATTAAAAATATGTATAAAGACACGTGTATTATGTATGTATATAATATTATTATATTATAAAATGAGAGCTTCGTGATAAACTAAACTGCCACTTATTCTGTCCACTGGAGTAACATCTTAACCCTTTTTTGCATGACTTTTTCTTTTTTGTTGTCAATATGCATTATGTAACATTTAGGAACCTGAAAACAATTCTCAAAAATTTTTTGGATTATAAGAAATAGATTTTCTTTACAGTTTAAGGCTTGTTACGTGCACGTAACATTCAGGAGTAAACTACTTATGTAAATAAGAAAAGTCTTCTCTACATGGACGCTTAGGGTATGTATAATTTACATTGAATTTTGAAAAAATATTTGACGTGAAAAATATTTACACAGAATTTGTTTACGTAATAAATGTGTAGGCAGAGATTACACACGCTTCATGAGTGAGTTGTCTTCAAATTAATTTTAAGTTGCATTTTCTCCTAAAAGAAATTTGACGATGTCATTCATGAAATTCAATATATTAATAAAAAAATATCATGTATGACATAGGGCCTGTTCAATATAGCAGTTTCCGCAGTTGACTGCATTTCTGCGCGTATAGTTAACTATATAGACTACAAAATTGTTTTTTTTTTATATTTCATAGAATTTAAGAGACAGTATCCCTTTTGCTTGGATCTCCATATCCATATAGGGAAAATTGTTCTCGATATAGGTTAACTACGTGCGTAGAAATTGCAGCTAACTGCAGAAAATGCATCTTTGAACAGGCCCATATTGTAGAACAATTTTTCTAATTATGATAGGGAAATACTCTGTGTTAAATTATTCTCGAAAAATCTCATTATTTACATAGTTAACTACACACATTAAGGGTATTCACTCTCCATTGTATTCGGCCTTGTATTTGGGTATTTAGTATAAATTTTCCGTTTCTATGGAAACAAGAGATTTACAACCTTGTATATTTACAACACTAAATACAATGAAGCGTGAATACCCTTATAGAAATTGCAATCGGCTGCAAAAACTGAAATCTTGAACAGATCTATTGCCTTCTTTATGTTACAGGGCTGGATAGTAAAATTTTAGAAAAAAAATTGAAATTTTCCGTTAAGGGTATGTGATTCGATTCGCAACATACATGCCAAGTCCAGCGAAGAACATGAAAGCTTTATTCGCTCACTTTATGTTTGAAGTTGTTACGTATGCGCTGTCTAACATAAGACTGAATAAAGTTTTCAAGTTTATCACTTGACTTGGTATAAATGTTGCGAAATGAACCAAATCCCTGTATTGCATACTTACCGGCGGCAGCACCAAGTATGATATAAATTAATGCCATTTTTCAGTTTCTCCTCATACAAATTAGACATTGAGACGACACGAAAAATAAATAGTTACCTGTCTTTTTGTATTTTATAAACCTTTAAGTCAATTTGTATCTATTTTGAGCCCACACTAATTTATTTTCGCATTAGTACAATTTAACTAGGTTACCCGGAACGCAACCGAAAATTAATTTGAATTGGATTTGAATATTGCCGCACGGGTATAGCTTTCTCTCATGAAAAGCTCCTTTACGAAAAGGCCAAAATTGCCAGTATGAAAAAATTGCGGTATGGTCTAAAAAACTTCATATAAGTAAACGTGGTTTGTGGGAACACTGAGCTTTCTTTGTATCTGGGTTTGTGAGAGCAATCGGGAGGAATTCCGCAAAATGCGAGAAAAGCTTTTAAAGTATATTTATATTATTATGATGATATTTACATAAATATGAAGGAAAAAGCAAGAAAATTTCACAATTTACCTATCAATTAAGAAATATGACGACGCGAGTTCTACCTGCATAGGTAATGAAAGATGAAGAGGGATAAGACATTCCAGCTAAAGGCTTCAAAGAAGTTCATTATGTCTGCTTTATTCATCTCTTATCTTCAATAATTAGATTGACAAAGACAAAATAGGTACCCAAAAGATCACAATTCGGTGGAAAATCTACGTCATGGAACGAGGGAAAAAGTTTTCATCAACGAACATAAATAACAAGAATACCGACTTCGAACCTTGCAATGAAAAATTTTCACGGATCTTGAATATTTAGCTTTGTGTTTGCCAATTTATCTAAATAAGAAGGAAAAAGCAAGAAAATCTCACAATTTGCCTATCTATTAAGAAATATGACGACAGAAGTTCTACCTGCATATATAATGAAAGATGAAAAGGGATAAAACATCCCAGCTAAAAGTTTCAAAGAAATCATTATGGCCACTCTATTCATCTCTCTTCATCAATAATTAGATTCAATATCAATATTCAGATATGTTTCGCTCCTTGGAGGAGAGGATTGTTGGTCGGAATGTGATTGCTGAGAAGATTGAGCAGCAGTTTACACAAGGCACATTTTAGGAGTGGAATAGTCTTACATTGCCTATTTCTCCAGCATCAAATATATAAAATAAATGTAATATAATATATAATGAAGGTAATTCTAGAAATAAATAGATTTTATATAATTTGTGTTTAACTAGTCCTTACTAAAATAACACCCAGCCAAACGTAGGGGTAAAGTGTAACCGTAATAATTATAAAGCAGTCATAAACCTTAAACTAATTTTATTGCTTTGTTACCAACCCCAGACATCATTAAAAAATGTAGGCAGGTATTGAAAGCAATTATTAAATATCTTCTTGGAATTGTAAAACCCTCCAATGCATTATTCATTAAAATTTTTCCATACAATGATTTAAGAAATTCAAAAGAAAAAATTTTCTAACTCATTATTCCTAATGATATAATTTTCTAACTCAACATTCCTGAAAAAATGCAAGAAGCAAAACCCGCAACGACGGGGATCCAACCCGCGTCCCCGGGGTGAGGGCCAGACACCTATACACCACGCCACCACATCGCTGCCAGGAGCGTTTTGTATTTTGTGGATAAGCTGCATATAAATTTTTTGCAACGCATATCCTTGCTTATCCTGGAACGTTGGGTCTTACTACTTTAAGAGTATACTATACCCAACGCCCACTACATGTATGCGAAGTTTCATCAAAATCGGTGATGCCAAGGTCGTAGTAAGTTAAATATTCATGGAAAAAACTCTTGTTGTGTATTTGGTGGGATCAGCTTGGTGTCGTGTATTATGAGTTGCTCACACCGAATGAAACCATTACTGGGGCTGTCTATCGAACACAATTAATAAGATTGAGTCGAGCACTCAAGGAAAAGCGCGCCCACTACTACTCCAGATACGACAAATATATTCTCCTTCATGATAATGCTCGTCCACATGTCGCGCCGCCGGTGAAAACCTATTTGGAAACACTCAATTGGGAAGTTTTACCCCACCGGCCGTATTCTCTAGACTTTGCGCCTTCCGACTGTCTGAGCAGCACTTCTATTCTTATGAAGAAGCCAAAAATTGGGTCTATTCGTGGTCAAAAGAAGAAGCATTCTTCCGGAGCGGTAACCGTACGCTGCCAGAAAGGTGGGGAAAAAGTAGTGGCAAGCGATGGGCAATACTTCGCATAGAACATAATGTCCCGTTCTTTCACAATAAATGCTCAATTTTTGATAAAAAAACGGCGGAAACTAATTTGTACACCTAATATATTATGCCAGAGATACACATTTAGTGCTGATACCATGATATCAATGCTATGAAGAGAGGTATACTATTTGATATATGCACCCCTGACACACATGTTTCGTAGTATAATTTGACGTTTATCTGATCAGCATCAGTCGACAAGTAGGAAGGCACAGATCTCAAGATCCGGATCTCACTTAGCCACGTAATTGCAACGACAACACAAGATCCCGATCTTTATACAGATCTTGGATCTGGATCTTCAAAAACCAAAAAAATAAGTACTTACTCTCACATATAGGTGCATTTTTCTAATGTTATATGTTGGTACTACTTGTCAAATTCAAGAAGTGGTCTTAAAAGTGAGCAAACATGTATAATATAAGATTCTAAAGAATAAAAAATAAGTCAAATTTACGCGTTTGAAATATTGCAACTTATTACCTACAGCATAATTAACTAATGCCTGACAATTAGCAGCTGTCAACTTGACAAGGATTATCGGTACTGCCAACGTATAAAACTAATTCCAATAAGATCCCGATCGTTTTTTTTTGCTATAAATCCGGATATTGTAGCAAAACACACAGCTAGAGTTGTGGTGCTTTTCTTTTGAGCTCTAAAAATGAACATTATGCATTTGTTTTTAGTTTACTTAAATAATCAAATAGAATTTTTACAAAATCAAAGATATTGAAAGATGTCTCTAAAATGTAAACAGCGATGTGTGTTTTATAATGAATGTGCCTTTATATAGAAAATTTTGGTGTTTCTATTTCGTAATATCTTTCTTCTTCTATTTTTGTTTATAATTTCTTCTGTCATGAAGAAAACTATAACAACTGTGAAATTAGGCTTGTAAAAATTATTCTTGGAAATAAAAGGTTTTAAAAAAATACAAAAAGAAATAGAAATAAAAATACAAAATACAAAAAGAAAAGAAATAGAAATAAATATTTTACGCATAAACAAGATATAAAAATCTTTTCAAACTTATATCCTAAAACAATATGAAGATAGGGAGTATGCTTTTGTTTACTTTCATTTTAGGTATAAGCTGAAGAAGTTATTAATTTTATTTAGAAATTCTTTACATATAACTTGGAAAAATAATAAAAACTAAAAGTATGTATTTGCATATGAATGATGTGTGTTAGAAAGGACTTAAATTTATGTCTCCATTCTAAATAACGTGAATACACGTCAGCGGATTTGGATGTGTTAACATTTTTTGTGTTATATTTGTCTCCATTTGATGTTGAATCGTGTTGGTATTTCGAAAGGTATTTTTTTGGTAAATTGATATGTTCATTACCTCGAAAGAAATCTTGGAAATTCATTTTGGCAATAATTAAATTTGATAGGAAATTAAATATGTATCTACATATTCCATTATCATGTTCCATTAGAAAAAAAAGCATGTTGAAAAATGAAGGGCAATTTTTCTGCTACATGGCACATTTCAACTAAATATTAAGAGGAACTATTAACTTCAATAAGATTAAAAGTATTGGTCCAATTTAAATATGAATTCAGTGCGAATGAAGCTAGGCATTATAATTTACAACATAAAGGCTGTTCTTTTTTTAAAAATAGGTTCAAGCATACATTGCCGAAATAAATCAACGCTGGAGTAAGGTATTTTCGTGCAAATGATAGGCAACAAAATATAAAATATTTCTTGCTTTTGGCTAGATTAAAAATTAGTTCATTCTTCAGTATATTTTTTCAAAAGATTTAAGCCGTTTGTATAACAATTCATTGAAAGCCCCGCCAAGGTAAAATGTCTATTCAGTGCACGTCAAAAATTTAAGTTCCTTCTAAGTAAAAATTTAGCTTCCCAGAAAAGTTACTAGTAGAAGAACGAAAATATTTACTATTTAATAATTTATTATGACGGCTAGTACTTTAGTAAAGAAACAAATCATCTATATACAAATGTGTAGTTTGGTAACATAGCCTTATATTTTTCATGTAAGTTGACCAACAATTTTGTAAGTATGAAATAATTACTTAAGCTTATTAATTTTCATATATTACATTATTTCGAAGTACCCGTTTAATAACCGGACAAGACCTCCTCAAATGTTCCTAATCATTAAAAGTTTTATCAATGAACTTCAAATGATAACGGAGGAAAAGTACGTCAATGGCAATGTTTTTTGTAAAACTGAAACGTAATCTTACCGGACTTTGTTCGAGCTCGAGACGTAATATGAGAAGATAAGTTGATGATTTCATTAAAAGTGGGCAATAATACAACAGTGATAATATTACGATGATTGTTTAGGACTTTTTAACACAAAAGCCTTTTGCGCTTTTTCCTTGTAGATAATTCGTCTCCCATTATATAATTTTCTTGTAGAATTTGAATTTTTTAATGATTTTTGTATTTTCACGAAACATATTTATAACACCGTATTATCGGAAATAAAATTCATATTGCTTGCGGCCTCGAAGTATTTAATTTGCTGATAAAAAAACTGACGACTTACAGTACCCCGACACATTATTAGAACCACTTGCATTTTCGTTGAGATTCAACTTAAAGATCTCTTTATACCCTTGATGCATGGAAATAATAACTAAAGGAAAGGCCCTAATGTGTAAAATCCATGTACATGTGATAAGCACTTGCACATATGCAAGGGATAAAACAGGCAACGAGGGTATCGCCTTCTTTGACGTTTCTCGATGTAGTTTTGATGTTTTGAATTTCAAAGTGCGAAGTAAAGTGTTTTTAAAGCGATTTTTTGTGAATTCTTATCTAAATTTGAAAGAAAGTACTGAAATTTAATTTCAAATCTTTGTTGTTTTCCTTTTATTGATCCCAAAATAAAAATGTGAAATTTAACACATCTCGGGCTTTTCCTTATCCTGTATCTTTGTCTTGTTCAGCCTTGTATTTTCGCTGAACATAACTAGTTCGCGGCATATATGGGCAAATGAATTTGAATGGATTGATCTGTCTAGACAAATTCTCTAAAAATACCTAAGATATAAATCTGTCCAGCTCGGGTGCTATGATTTTATGAGGGATGCATACTTACATGGTCTAGACCTCTACGAACTGGAAATTTCCTAGAAAATCCTTTGTGCACCTGAATGAATAAAATTTTGCATAGCGAACTAACTTGGAGGAAACAAAGATTTCGAATATTCATTAGTTGGTGATAATTTAGCGTGTAGAGTAGAGTGAGCAAAGGATTTCGAGTTCAAGTGGTTCAAGTGATCTTAACACGTTCGCGGACAGTAAAAAGCTCATCTCATTTGGCATCACAGTGAAAATGAATGCTATAGCATTCACGTCCGCGAAGGCGCGAACGTGTTAAATATATTTTGGGGTGAGTAAATCTCACTAAGTTTGGAGTGTGTACGAGGTGTCCTTTTTATATTTTCAATTTATTTGCGTAGAAATTAGCCTAAAAATTATTTGAGTAGAGAATTGTGATTTTGTTGAACCTTTGTAATTAATTTTAATTTTAATTATATAAGAATGACGTGAAGTCCAGTAGATTGTGGAGTATGGTATGGTTTTCTCCTACTCCGTTACGTGACCGCTAGGATGGTGTTCTTCTAGCTTTTCAGTTACCCAGGATGGTGTTCTCCTAGTAATAGTAATTTACAAAGTGCTTGTTGATGGTTTTCTCCTTGCACAATTGTAGAGATGGGTTCTCATCTCACGTTTCTACTTATTCGCGTCATTCTAATACGTTATTACTATAATGTTTGGTTTTCACTGAAAGTAGTGCTCTCCAATATCCAGTTAATGAAAGGTTCATCAACGTCACTGCTAGTAGCACTTCGCACATAAACTTACTTTTTTTCTTTCCAGGGTAAAGAAAATGAATCCAGTTACGTTTTCCCTTCACAGCCTCCACCATCGCTCGATTAATATAATGAATTAATTGTAATTATTTCCGATTTTAACCTTACAAATTTGAAAGTGCAAGTGTGGTGGAAAGATAAAAATTAGTGGCAGTTTGCTTGCTACAAAATATAATTTTTAAAAAAGAAGGAAATACGTGGAATTTTTGCCATGAAGTGCGCTGTGTTGTGTTGTAAAAACAATCTGCGACATTCATCCGGAAAGTCATTTTTCAGGGAAGTTAAAGTGGTTTAAAAAGAGTTCTTGGTGTTTTTAAAAGAAATAATGGGAAAATGTCTGTTGAAATTGAATAAATTAGTTGTAAAATTCAGTTTAAATTCACCCTTCTCAAATTGTTTACATTTTCAGTTCCCCAAATTTTTATGTCGCCTTGCTTTCCAATGGCAGCACCAAGAAATTTTAGTTGAAATTCACGAGAAAATTTTTACAAATAATTGTGAGATTCCCTGTGACTTTTTATTACTTTCAGTATCACCAAACCTTTATGCAAAACATTTATACGACAAAATATATTAACCCTCTTTACCACAGATTGACTACTTCCATGACAAAAACTAACACATTGCTACTATCCTACAAAAAATCGCTTAATTTTCTCGGATTATGTCCTTTCCTTTAGCTATTATTTTCATGCCTTGATGTAGGGTATTATAACTTTTAGCAAACGTTTGTAACGCATTGAAATATTTATGATACACAGAAATAAATCGTTTAATAGATGTCCGTCTGTCTGTCTGTCCGCGACTTATCTCAAGAACGCCTTAACGGACTTGAAATTTGGTACACAGATACTTTACTAAATATGAAAGATCAGGTTCGTAAATGGGTGAGTTTAGACAACTCCTTCATAGGGTTGCCATATGAAAGTTTTAAAGCCGGAAAGGTAAAGTTTTTCAAAAGTTTTTGCGATCGTCAGGAAAATATGCATATAGAGGTTTTCGAAGTAGCTGATTGCAAATCCAGATTCGAATTTCTTAAATTCAAAATGGCGGATCCAATATGATGGACAAGATTTTCTAAACGGCAATGGAATGTTGGCAAAATGACGGATATATAGGTTTTTGGGGCTGATGATTACGAATTTAATCTTAACGCTTACGAATTAAACATGGTGGATCAAATATGGCGGTCGTAAATGTTAACTTTTTCAAGAGTTTCTCGATCATCATGAAAATAAGTCCATATGGGTTTTTGGAGGTCGCTGATTCCGAATCTAGAGTTTCAAAATGGCGGGTCCAATATGGCCGACAGGGTTTACTACAGATTATCGGAATATTTACAAAATGGCAAATTGAAACTAAAGGGTTCGTCAACAGGTTGCGGATAGTAGGACTGCTCACAGATTTGAAGGTCAGCTGCATATATGCAGGGTCTAAGCCAATTATAGAGCTTCTTTCCTTGTTTAATACCGGTTTATGTAAGTTGGGCATATGATAGGCTTATCGGTAAAAAACCACGTTTTATTTAACTTACGCAAAAAGTAT
>QYTT01085068.1:64203-94891 GCA_006980735.1 Dasypogon diadema | reverse complement strand
TGCTCTTCCGATCTTATGGAGACAGATGTTTAAACTTTTAGAAGTTGGTAGTGGTTAGTAAAGATGACGAAGAGTGTGGAGGAAATTTTAAAAGGAGCAAAATGAATGAATGAGGATTTTCCTTTAGTAATCTGAGCATGAAGTTCATTGTGTCGTTCTATTAAATGCGTTGTTGAGACAGTGTCTCAACAATAAAAATTTATAGCTCCTTAAAAAGTAATATACTAGTCGTAAAAACCTATAATGAATGCTCCGAGCCATAAAGGACAATTAAAGATATAAACATGACTTTACGGATCCCGCTAGTATTAATTTCCTGAATGGGATGACACACTTTAAAGCCGCTAAAAATAGTTTTTTAATGTTGTTTTCCTGTTTGTCCTTAAATTGGTTCATTAATCACCGCCTGCGGGTTATTAAAGCTCTCCGCAGAACTTAATTAGGTTTCCTTCGGCATTCAACAGTTTGGTGTGCATCAGCCGACATAGTTGCACGGAGCAATTTAAGACGCGATCATTCCTTTCGTTCCTTCCACAGTCTCCAATTGGAGGTATTTAAAATAAGGTCGTCTCAGACTCCCTAAACGGTGGTAATTAGGAATTTTATTGGTCCAATCCACCCCCCTATGAGTTGGAGGAGGGCCCTAGAAACCATAATTTTACGAAACGTGCAACTACAACGCCTGTTGTGCATTATTTCAGTCTCATAAAAATTAAATGCCTTGCATAAATGTGCAGCAGTCGAGGGGAGTCGAGCACTTTAAAGTTTTGTTTTCATAATTTATGAAAGGACACTTATGCATGGACCACATACATTTGAGTCCTTGTTGAATCGTTTCTGTAGCCAAGAATTCGCGAAGAAATGTCTAAAGTTTCCCCAAAAGAGGAAGAACTAGGAAATTAAGTGTCACCACGATTTCTCGTTCTCCAGAGACTTGAGTCCGTTGTGGATGGGTGCAGGGAAGGACAATTGGGATAGAAATCTAGTGATGTTCCACTTTTGGCTGTAATAAACTTTTATATTTGCTTTGTATCTGTTTTCTTCTGTTTACCTCACTTGAAAGACAAATAAATTAGTAACTCAATAAAAATAGTCAATGACGCTAGTCTCCTACATAATGGAGACAAAACGCACCCAAATACCTCCTAAAAGGATGAAATTTAGCACTGGACATCTTATCCAGCAAATAATCCTAATTGTCCTATTTTTTTTTTGTCCCAGAAGATGAAAATTTATGGCTCGACACTGGAAAGCCGGCCTCTCTCGTTATTATCCGGTTTGTCAAACCCCTTTGCCTCGTATATAGCATACTGTGTTTCTCTGCAGAATGTCACACTACTACCACCGAAAAACAGTTCTATCGGAGCCATTAATTTGTGAGAGGTAAACAATTCCACTGTTTTTGCCATAAATTTTCATACTTGTGGGGTGCAAAGTTGTAATCTTTCTTCCTGGTGGTGGTGTAAAATTTTGTTGGATATAATGCGCTCTTTCGAATTTCGTAATATTCTGTGGATGCGTTTTTGTCACTCGAATTCAAAAATGAGAGCAATATAAACGACAAGAACACTAAATACGTGAAGGATATTCTCTAAAGGATTTTCTTCGCTGTATGCTGTTCTTCATTTTTGAGCTAAGTTCCTCAAAACTATGTAAATCTACCCCTCTTCTCATAGACCAGAAAATTTGCATCTGCGTTAAATTTGTTGCTTTGATTTTTGCAAAACTTTTACCTTTTGATTGCTATTTGCATATTTTCGTGTATGCTGGTTGTTATTCAAATAAAAACAGAGACAGAGGAAATCTGTTTTGGGAACAGATATCAATGAGTAATGCATGGCCAGGGGAAATTCATTTCATAGTGTTTTCAGTTTTCATGCCACGTCGTGAGTACGTTTCAGTTTTCACAGCATAACATGATTAAAACAAAAAAAGGTGGTTTTAATGGGGTTTTTATTACTTTACCCTAAAATGAAACTTCAATACAGCTTTCACAAAGATAGATAGATGACCAGAATAAAATAAAACGAATCCATGTATTGTACATACGTAAATTATTCCACGTCCCACTAATTCTATACACGACCTGAAAACCAGCTGATATTCAAATTTCAAACGTAAGCTGCGTTCAACTTGCTGGGTCAATAAATATTTTTTTCTTCCTCCACAATATCAATTTAAATATTTATGATATCTTTTCAGAAGCCATCATTTCTCCATTTTAACAAAAACAATTCTATAGAGTTCACTCGAGTTTATTGCTTAGGAAGTGTATAATTATTATTATTAAAAGATATTCGAGGGATCTCGAACCAGACCTTGTCGTATGGGTCCCTTTTCGTCCCTCTGCCAAGAACCGTTTCAGCCAGTTCCTGCCGGGAAACTCCTCGGCAGATCCCTGACCTCGACGCCCCTTGTCAGTTCGAGCATTTGCCTGTAGGTTAGCTGCTCCATGCTAACCATAGGGCTGCCGGTAACAGCCAACCTCCTGCTCGCCAAGGCCGGACATTCGCACAGAATGTGCTCTGCCGTCTCAGTGAATCAGGCTTTAAACGGTATACCAGTGGTAGAAAAATTAGAACCCTTTACATTTACACCTTTTCACAATTAAGAGAGTCAGGTAATGGGTCTAAGTCTAACTTGATGGGTAGCGCACTCGGCTCCTAGCATAAATTCGATCCGCCTGCAAAATAAGCAACAGTCTGTAAAACTACCAGTTGTTAAATACTTCCGGTGGTATTGATAAAGAATGGTTAAAGACTAACATTTACTAATTCATATAAGGTCAATTGTACCGGACTAATCACTGGTCGAAGTAGGACTGATTGCTCTCGACAATTATCGCTGGTATAAGCCGATTTTTATTATTTATATAGAGAGACAGAGTTGAATGCGAAATCATCTGATAGAACGCTCAAAAACTGAATCTTTAGGATGGAGTTTTGATCCTCGCGGATCCTCGTACTTGAAGTGCTTCCGGTTGGGTTAATGGCGTCGCAGTTTATAGGTTCATTGGTGGTTCTATTATATGTATTCGAAGTTGCAGGGTTTGTGATAGGCTTATCGTCTGCCCCTCTGATTGACTGGTCATTGAATCCTAGTTTCCATCAGTAGGCCTAACCCTTTTGCACATGAATATGGACCTATTGAACATCAATTCAACCAGTTGTTGAAAACTGACTTCGGTCATAGAGTTTAGAATCTTCCTGTATTGCAATTTAATGTGAAGATCGCCATGATCCCAAAACATGTGACTGAGTCCATGTTTTGTAGTATGTACATGTCTTGCCGTTTGTCAATTCGTGAAAGGATGGTATGCATCGGAATATTTATGAATAATGCAGTTCGTCCTTAAAAAAACTTTCGAATTTTGCAGATCGGAATTGCTGTCCGTAGTCAGATATTAGGGTTAAGGGCAAATCAAAGTGTGCTAATACCTTTCTCAGAATTTGAATAGTACTTGTCGGTTGTCACTGACTTAGTGGGAACTACTTCAACTTACTTTGAGTGTACATTAACTATTATTAGGAAATATGCTTCCGTGAAGAGACCCGCACAAATACAACGACCAATTGCCATCTGCGAATCTATAAAAAGCCTGTCTATTTGTGAAGTGAAACTCATATCGTCGGAGTCAAAAAATGTTTGTAACGAAATTCAAAATGTAACGCTAAGACGACAGCCGGCCGAACAACAAGATTAAGCAGCAAGTGTTATGGTCAGTATGTTACGGGGCACTGTTTGCGTTGGTAGTGAATATTTTCAGCATAACGAAAATTTGGCGCATTTACGAATTATCTGGAGTCAGTAAATAAAGCTTCTGGAATTTAATTTAGGGAATTTTCAAAAAATAGAACGTCTGTCTAAAAGTTCAGATAGTGCAATAATGTTTGAGAATACAATCAAAAAATGATAATACTATATATACCATAGAGGCGTTAAAATAAAGTTCCATAATACTATTAACTGTTAAACAAATGTAGTTAATGGGTTCATACTTTCCGTAGTAAATTCTTGAGAAGTTGAAATGATAGAAAGGGGGATCTCTCAAATGCGATTATTAAACCTAAAGGACACTTTTTCAACAGTTCCGAAGAGTCAATGAGATTAAGATTCAAATGTTGGTGTACGAAAACTATCATACGTCAGCAACTCTACGTCTCTACGTAAAATTGACAAGTTTGACCTGTTTGTGATAAAGTGTAAAGACCAAAGAGTCATTCTAAGGCAGGTCTTTGAGCGCAAATCTGATAAAAGTGGCACTTAGCGGACTTCATGGAGCCAATGTGAACAGCGCGTAGAAAGGATTCCAGATCCTCAGAGAAGCCCATATGGAAGACAATCCTAAAGGAAGAAAATAGCCCCAGCGATACCAAAGGATCTGCGTTTGTGGCTATTGAAAGCGTATAAGGATTCGTCCTATCTTTTGAAGAGGTAGCGCTACGAACCTTTTTCTCAAATGGACGAAAAATAATTCCTGTATCTCAGCGTATTCGAACAGTGACCTGACAATCAGTTAGAGAACTCCTTGGACCAATGTTTAATTAATTCAAGCATGGAGTTACTTTTGGAAATATCGTAATTGCTATGAGAAATAAAGTCCAATTTCGGATCGAAAATTATGCCTAGGTAAGTGTGTTGGCAGCGTTCTCAAGGCGAGAAATCCACGGTTTACAGACTACAAGGTTAGCCAGGTTTGTAATTTGAATCGCCATTTTGTGACGTCACTCTGGATATTTTGTTCTCACAGCTTTCCCATTTTGCAACAAGTGATGTAAATCTAATACTAAATAAAAATTAAGATGTAAAATAAACGCGGATTCTATTATATTAAAAATTACACAAAAAATTCATTAAAAATCACGTCTCTTTTGCTCGCTTCCAATTGGAATGCTACCAAAGCAATGTATCCAGAGTGACGTCACGTATGTCAAAATAAAGCCTGGCTAACCTTGTAGTCTGTAAACCGTGCGAGAAATCGATATGTCAGCCGAGGCAAGGCAATCTTTCGTGTGCAAACTGCAAACGTGTGCAAACAATATAAAATAGTGAGAAATAGTTAAAAGTGTCAAAGGCATACACGAAACAAATTTCCCTCCAACCGTGAGTTTATGTGGGTGAGGCATACACCATTTTTTTTTTACCAAGAGAAGATTATTTCCACTGTGCTTATTGTTTCAAATTAGGTTATTCCAACTGTAATTAGTTACTACAAAAATTTTCCCAAGCTGAAATAGTTCAGATATTATCCGTCTGTACACAATTTTCTCACGTACTTTCCCAACTATCTTCTAAAATGTGTATTTCTTGCAAAGTATGTACTTTCCGCATAATCACTAACAAACCTTGTAAGGCTTTATCACTTCCAACCACTGCAGTGCCTCAGTAATCAAGACTCCTGGGCCCATTGCGTATAAATCTTAAGCAGCACAGACTGTGCTCATTAATGCAATGTGATAAGAATGAAATTTCCATTTTCCCTGATATGCTTGTATATAATATCTCCGTGAAACTATATGCACTTACCTTGGATAGATCCTTGGATGTCCAATCATCACATAGCGATTTATAGTAATCGCCAGGACAGTAAAAAGTGAAACGGCCAGAAGTCCATATCGCATCAATGGGAAAAGACGGCACAAAAGTTCCCCATGCGCCCATGCTCTTCGCCAAAATGTAGAGGCTGCCAGAGGAAGGTTAAAGCAGCAGAAGAGGAGGTCTGATAGTGAGAGGTTGATGATGAACACAGCTGTTGCGTTCCGTACCTATAAATTCGGGCAAAATGTTAGAATATGTATGTAGATAAAATTGGAGTACGTTTTCACATATGCATAAAGTGTTCCAAAAAAGGTGGTAAATTGCAGTAGATATTATCCCATCATAAAGTACAAAATTCCATAAATTTTCGCCTGCGGTTTTAGTTATGCAAAGTGCAAAATAGTGGTCCCATGGGATTATGCTGTAGTAAGCGTTTATCTTGACGTTATATTCACGCCTTGGTACTTGTAAAGACGGGGATAAGATTGTTTGAAAGTCAGTCAATTAAGAAAAATTTCAGCCAGGATTTGGTTAAGCTTGTCCTTTTTGAAGGCTATACTTGGAAATTTAAGGTGCGAATTGCATCAATAGATTTTCAGGGAAAGTAAAAACATTGCTGGAGCCCAAATGTGTTCCAAAACATTTGAATTTAATTTGTTTAATTCTGCAATATAATGTCTGGCTCCTAATTGAATTTATATATCCACAATTATCCTATGAGAGGCACGGCACGGCACATTCACGAATTAGAAAGGTCCGAAAGTTTCAATTTCACCATATAAGCTGTTGCCCGATTTTATGACCCTTTTGATTACCCTAACAGCCAATAAAAGAGTAATAAAACGCATAATTTACGTTCTAATGGCCAAATCCTACCAGTAATCCTAATCTCCAAGACACCAATTTGAAGGAACAATTTCGTCATCGAAATTTACGACTGTCAGCTGACGTCGACCGTGTGTTTAACTAAGTTTCTTCGGCAGGATCGATACCGGACCAATCCAATCGGAGGGACAAAAGACTTCAGGACAGGAGAAGTTTTTTATATGCGAGTGGAAACAACTTCAGAACCATTTAAAGCTTCTCAAGTGCCATTCGAAATGGATTGGAGACAGACAAACAGTGACAGACGAATATTTTTTGGGGATGCCGAAAACATTCAGTATCCAACCAACAAGTGCTATTTGACCGTAAATTGTGAAAATTATGCGTTCCATGTCGAATATTGGAAAGTCTGTAAGGTTCGGTTTATCTACTGGAAGCCTGCAATATCCTTATACGTGGTGATGACAACTTCAAGTTTGAGAAGGCATTCTGGCTTGGTACACGAGCTTGTTATTTGTCCTTAGATGAAAATGGATATCATGTAAATAACATATCATCTCGGTCGAGTAGCTGTTGGTGAAATATTGATGATTTCCTAGAGTTTTCGGCATTCATGAATAGTTTATATGCAAATTACGCCACTTCTTTCAATGAGATGAGATTTCGTTGCTATTCCTCTTAAATATTTTCTTGTTACGCAAGAAATCAGAAGTTCACATGGGATTGAGTATTTGTGTTTGTTACACAATATTGATGAATACTCATTCATTGGAAACGATCACAAGCCAGAAGTTTCAATTTCTCGCCAACGTTTCCATTCAGCACCAGCCGTCAATGAAATATTGAGGAGTCATAAGGAATAAATTTACTGGAAACGATGCTACAAATTGACTGTTCCTTATGGAGAGTAACATTGTACGGGTTCAAGGCAATTTTGCCAAATTGATTAACCTCCCAACCGAATTGGATATATTCACGCTGGTCAAATTCAATAAGGATTTTTTGGAAAAAGATGAACAGTAACTTAAATTTGGCAGAACATCTTTCGCGAATAAAGTAATAAAGATGAGAATTGGACGATTCGTTGTAAAAGATTTTGGGGTCATTACACTTTATTTGGTTTCTAGAAATTTACATGGTTTGTATAAATATTGGTACCATTGATGAAGTTGATAATGTGAGTGAAGTCAGCAAATTTACAGGCAAAAGACTGTTAGTACGAACAAAGTAAATCCAATGTATCTGAAATGGGTGTTTTGAAAATAATTTTGCATATCGTTTCTCCACCTAGACATGTTATACCTCTTCAGAAAGGTAACAAGATGGACAATTTAATAAAAATAAAAATCAGGGATATTAATCACAGGAATTTCGGAAAAAATTAGGGAATAATGTGAAAAAATAAAAAAGTAAATTTTTAATTTTCGCAAGTGACTGTATCTAAGTGGTGGGAGGTAGGTAAACATTGTTGATATTTTTGGTAAGGACATTGGAATAGTAGTGTTTTGACGTAGGTTGTATGTCACTAAGTTGAGCAGATCAGAAGATAAAAATAAAAGAATAATATGAATACCATGAAAATGTTGGGCTTATGAATCACCCTGTAACTCCCAAACGATTGAGATTGCCCCCCTCGTTTCATACAACTTTTTGTTTGTCTAGGTGAGATCTTTCACCCCATTCATTTTTGATCTTCCACTAGGAAACACCATGTATAAGACTAGAGGTCTTCGGAAACAAGAAATGTAGGCTGTCAAACTCAAAATTTCAACTTTTCAGTACAATTTTTTCAAATTCTAAATAAATTTCTGGAAAATTTAGGATTGTAATATTATGATTTTTTCTCATTTACTGGTAGCCCATGAGAATACCTTTCAAACCATTAGAATTACAAATTATAAGGATATATTTGTTATTGCCAATCACTTCTTTGAAAGGTAAGAATTTTTCGATGACATCTTTAGATTTTTTTATTTTATTTAGAGGCGAAGGATACTTACATTAATTTTTAAAGTTCTTGTTCATTTTCCTCGTAAAATTATCCAGTGATTCACTACTACTATTACATTGTCCTTTTTATTACTTCATTTCCCCAATACCACTTATACCCAATACTGCATTTAAGAAGCATGGAACGCCAAATTATAAAAAGTGGAACACTTTATTTTTTTTTTGTTAAAATTTCAACGATTTTCTCTGGTGCTTTTTATAATTGATTTAATATCTAGGAAATATCCTTTCATTTGACCTACATCTACCCACCTCGGCGCAACCGGTTTTAAACTAAACCCCATTTTCCACTTATCAAAGTCACAATTTTTTTATTGGAAAAACCAAGAGAAAATTTGTCTTCAAGATATTTCTTCGATTTCTCAGGACTTTTTGTTGTTCAATGTGTCAAAAATGAACGGAAGATCATTCATTTTAACTATATGTTCTTTGGCAACATAAACACTACTTTACAGTTTATCTTCCTATGAGCTCACAAAAAGGCAGACAGAATCGGGTCGGCTTCGAGACGGGCTATCTCGAAACGAAAAGAGATAGGTGAATACACGCCTTATACCAAATTATGGTATATAAGGGATAAGGCCTTCATTCAAAAAGACGACGAAAAATCTTCAAGTGCCGTTATCTCGGAGACAGTCAGGATTGTTTCCCTCTCCCACCACTCTCTCCACCTCCCCCTTTCCGACCCCCTCCGATAAAATTTATGTTACACTGGTGAGAGTATCCTCTGTGAATTTACCGGCTTGGTAGGAATATTGGTTAGGATTAAGCAGGCAGCTATGAAATGAATATCACTCTCAGAATTTTGAGGGATAGTGAAACTATCAGGTCTATGTATGTCTTATTTTCGGTATAAATACCATTCTTATGTATCCTCTAATATTTTAGGGATATAATCCAAAGATGGGCATTTCTATCCACTGGAAGAATCGTTCTTGCAATATTTTTTGATCTTCTGTTCTTTCTGTTGTATTCCATTAGGGCTTTTTTTCGTATGCTTCCCATTGCTAGAAGATCTTCGTCCTGTTAAATCTGTTACAATCGCGAAAATGAAATTAATATCTTTTGAGATACCTTTTTTTTATCACCCGAGCTATTGATTTTGCAAAGTTTCCTGTTACAGGGATTGTCGGACCGAGATTTGTAGTCCTCAGACCTTCCGAGCCGAGAAGTAGAGCAGTTCCCTTCCCTCTCCCCTATGGCTTCAACTCCCCTTCATTATAACCACCATAATCTTTCGATGGACCCAGAAGCACGCCAGCAGAGCGATGTTCAGCCGCTATTTTTTTTTCCTCCGGGAAGTTAAAATCGAGAGTTAAAGGTCAACTATCTCCAACATCACTACTATGGATATGATAGTCGCAAAATCACCCTCACTACTACGGATATGACAGTATTTCTGGATGCGCTCCGCCGGATCAGTTTAGTTTTTTTCTTTCAGTTAAGTTAGGTAAGCTTAAATGAAATTAGGTCATTACAGTATAGCTTTGTATACATTATCCATCATATGTGAATTTTGAAATTATTCGTTGTAAATTCATTGTAAGTCTGAGCGGGCCCACAAACACGTTTATCTTACCTCTTTGACGTATCTATCTGGTTGGTCAAAAATATTCATAAAAGGTAGATATTTTTTTTGTTAATATAAATTTCTTCCACGGTCATACGCCCCAGAAAAGTCCTCCATAAATTCCAAAAAAATATGAACTTTATATTTTACGGAAATGACAAAATATTTGAACATGAAGCTGAACTGAATAAACATTTAAACAGTGCTATGGTGCAAAACTTGTGTGTTTAGTGCTTTAAAACTGCAGACATATCACACAACTAAAATAATGATTTTTTTTTAATAATAAGAACTTTCCGAATTAAGCCCAAAAATGAAAATGACGAATTTGCGTAATATCGCATAATTTTTAAGAGTTTCAAACCCTAAGGATCTTTTTTTGAATTTAAATATCAACGGACAATTGACTTTTAGAAATTTGTGCAAACCATCAATCACGGTTCTAAAACCACGAAACTTTTGTGGAGCAAAAAACGTGGCATTAACCTCTCGTTCTTTCTTTTATGGTGACTACTCGTTTGCGGACGGAAGAAAGGACAAATAAGAATTCAAGACTCAAGAGTAAATAAAGATTGAAGAAAAAAGAAGAACTTAAGGAGGGAAGAAAAGGAGGAGGGAAGTCAAATTGATCACCACAGGGGGAACAAGGGACACATGGCTATGGAAAAGGTCCTATGAGATAAGTACTTTTCTTACTTTTTTTTCAATATATATTGTTAAATATATATATTATAAAGGCGTTTTGGCCGCTGGCGTTTATATCAATTAAGTTTCATAGAGCGGCAAAATTAAATATTTTTAACGTAAAACTTCTTTCCTGAACTCTAAACGTGGGGCTTCGCACAAGGCAATTCAACACTTTTTTTTCATTTCTTACAAAAGTAAATTTTTCCTTGCCAAACTTAGTTTTGAAAAGTGAATTTTTTCCATATGCTTTTGTCCTGGTAGGCATTTTGTAATTTCGTAAGATATACTTAATCCATTACTATATTTTTCTTGTAACATTTTAAATTTTATTTGAAAATTCTGGAGGTTTTGTAATTTAGCCTAAGGCCTAATAGAGGAGAAAAATTACATGGCGCCCAACCTTTGCGTTTAATTTGTGATCCCTCCCATCTAACTGAGCTAGCAAAGGAGCCTAGGGCTCCTGGTTACGTGCCGCGGGCACACGTAACAAATCTTCTCGACTTTCTCAAACTTCTTAACTTACCGAACTGATTATTCCATTGACAAATGGATAATGGTAATAGGAAAACTATACCCATAGGACCAACAGATTAGGTCTGCCCACTTGCGTTTTGAAATTCCTATATATGTGCCTCGTCCGTAGTTTCAGAACTTCAATTATAACATGTCTGATTTTATAGTCAAGCTTGGAGTGAGATATGCAACTCTATAATAAATTCAATATCATTTTATTTATGTAATTAAATTAAATGTATTACGTGTATAAACATACATGTCCACATATCCACTACCCAGCCACATAAATTTTTATAATGACATTGTATAAACCCAATGAAATGATAAACCACTTTGTGACCAAAATTAGAAATAAATACTTCGAGGGCTTAATAATGCAGCTCTATTCCATACCTCCCGAAATTTGTACTTAGAAAACCAAACAAATTAGGGATGCTTTCCCCATAATATTGTGCCATGAAATATTGCCATTCTGCTGTGTACTCTGATAGCAGCAATTTGCAGAATTTATTAACGCGCAATTAAAGAGTCGTTTAATTACGTAATTAATTTCTAGGAATATTCAGAACGCGAAATCGGAAATTGGGACCATCATAATTTCTCATATTTAGCCGAACAATTTTATTCCTTTTAAAGGTTCTCTGTTCTCTCTAGCAAACCATTAAGCAATATAGAAAATGAGTGGAAATTTAGTAATTCGAGAAACTGTACAATATTCACTCGCAGAACATATTGAATAGAATTAATTGATGTTACGTAAAAGCTAACTATGTGTAATGGCAGCCATGTTTTAGCGAAAATGGTGGAAAATTCCATACCATGTGAAATTGTATTTTAAAAATTAATAAAGGCTGCAGCACTGTAGTACTGAATAAAGTGGAAATTATTAGGAAGGAAGGACTTTACGCCTGATTGTCTATAGTAATTTTTTAGTTAACAGAAATGGATCGTTTCACGTTGTTCTTTGAGTATACGTTGGTGTTATTAAGTTGGAGGACATGTGTGTACGTCGATGCACTTGATACATTTAATCACATTTCAGTCATCAAAATTGAATAGATGTACGTTGGGTACGACGCTGTAGGAAGATAAGAGTTTAGAAGAGAATAAAAACTTTTAATTGTCCACAAAAATCATACAGAAAGAGGAATGATTCTGCTGAGCAAATTTCTCATCTTTTTTTTAAGTAATAATATGTAGAAAGTTTATTTCAGTTCAGTCATTACAAAGTACCACTGCCTTCATTAACTCTGCTCAATTCCTTAGCTTGCACTGCGAAAAGCATGCTTGTGCGTGAGTGTTTTAACAATATCTTAGAAAAAAATGTTCATTACCTAATTAATGAAATAATGAACATATGCACACATGTATACATTACCAACACCAATGTTCAAGTAGGAAATCGCGCCATTGGACAAGACATTCAATAATTTCATCGAAGATTAATATAAGTCACTAGCATCAATGAAATGGTAATGTAAAAAGTAAGGTAACAGATACTGTTAACGACAAGGTAATGCAAAGGACAGTGTATCAAAGAACTTTGTGTCTTATTGTTCATTTACCTTTGCTTCTTAATGTTTTTTAAGATATTACCTAAGCTCAGGGGATAATTCTATGCACAACTTAGGAGGGAGAAAATTAAGGAAGAGCAGATTCTTCTTCATTTTGTATGTTGCAAAAAAAGTAACACAATGCCAAGATTTCTTAGAAAATTTACTCTTACAACACATCTTTTGATCAGATATAGGTCTGCAGGTCTTTTGCTAGACTTAGGCTACAATTTAATGCTTATATTTTCGCAGTGGTAGGATGCACACAAGTATCTGCATTATATAAATTTCAAGTATCGATACTCAGCAGCACCGATATAATAAAGCTTGTATTTTAAATTTTTAGCACTGTTTGCTTGGACGTGATGATATATGTACAAAAATTTCTGTATATACAAGAAACGACTTACTAACTACGTGCAGACGAGGTTCGGCTGCACTTTGAAATTCTGTATTTCATTATTGAATGGAAATGTACTGATCATCTCCTATATTTACCTTCAATCTTAAACTGAAGATATTCAGGTGGATCGTACATCATCAATTCCCTTATTTAACTCCCTATTTTGACTGTATTATAAAAAAGTAACTCATTTAATGTAAATACGGATCGCAGTGTGCGACTGATCTCGTATTTATTGTGAGAAATATGTAGATATTTCCGATGAGGCTAAGTCTGAATTAATATTAGATACAGATTAGGAACTAAAGGTAAAAAAGGTTGGTGTGGTTTTCTATGTCTCTAGTTTTAAAGTAGCCAAAGTTAATTAACTTTCGAACGTGCAAATAGTGTGTAATTTTTCAAAGCTAAAAAATTTAAATATCCTATAAACAAACAGAAAGAACACTGAGTGAATTGAGAAAATTACTGCTTCAAAAACGACTGTTTTCAAAATTCCACTATACAAAAAGTATTGACCAACAAAACCAATCAATTGAAAATATTCCATTGAATGAAAGCACTCTCTTTGAAACAATAGAAGTTCTTACCCAATAAGCTCACTTACCACGATCTATGTTGAACGGGGACCTTCTTGTTCCTTTTATTTACTGGCCAAAACTTTTATTTCCGCTGTTTGATTTGGAATTTATGTACAAATCCCCTAACCCCAAAAATGTTGTGTACACGAATACTTTACCAGTGTTTTCCTTCCTTCCTAACAACTTGTCATCTATCAAAACAACCTTTCAAAACTTGAGAATTCCTTACTGGTACATGATAAAGTTTGCCTTGGAAACTTTTTATCGTATCATCCTACTAAGCTCTGGAGGATAAACAATGAACACAACCGCTGTAAATCGATAGCCGTTTTATCAGCATTCAAATTCATGTTGAACATGAAATCGAAACAAAAACCATCTGACCTCGCCATCCGTCCTGACAGAAGTCTCATCCATCATAGTGTAATCCATTCAGTGGGTGAGCCATAGCCATCAGGAAAGAAATTCCTTTCGATGGTCTACGTGTACAGTGAAGTCATTAGTTGCTGTTGTTTTCAGTTTTCTTCAAGACCTCCTTCTTCAAGAGACGATTGATCTTAGAACTTGTGACAGCCAATGATGACTGGATTTCGGGAATAACTTGCCCAGGATACAACTCGAAAAGGCTTATTCGCCACAGTTACAGGCCACTTAAAGCTAAGAGGCCTGATGAAAGTCCCTGGCACTGCAGCGGGGTGAACTTTCGACATATGGTGAGGTGGGTGATAAATCACTTTTTCCTGCTTATCCAAAAACATGGCTCACTGGCTTTTGTCGCTTTCACTTCTGCCTTCCGAGGATGAATATCTAGTAATTAATATTAGAAGATCTGCAGAATTGTGAACGCCATCGGGGGCACATGACGCCTCATCAAACTTCACCGTCTGAATGGAGGATTACAGGGAAAATGAGGAGACAATTTTTCAGCAGGGCAAAATTAATTGAGAAACTCCCTTTAAGCAGGATGAATAACGATATGGCTGGATTTTGTTAATAGAAACTCTTAGAGCAGAAATTCATGTTATAATGGAATCAGTTCATGGGTTGCTTACCACTGTTTCTGTGGATTTCATTCCGTCACTTGGCAATTTTGTAACTTGTAACTGCACAAAGTTTTAACGATTATTGTGCATATTGCACATGAATTTCCTGGACAATCTTCTTTTGTGTAGGACTAATTCAGCCGTGGGAAACCCCTTTAGTTTTTGTGGTGCAATACATTGCGGACCATGTTCTCCAGAACTATCAGCCTGGAAAAGTAACACTTTGCAACTATGCAGACACTTCATTGCTATAAATTCAGTTTAGAGTTTTTATTTGGGACTACAGAACAGAGTTGAGCAACTTTTAACAAGCTGCCGGGATTTTATTGACTATGTTTGCACAGGGGATGAATGATATTGTCGTCAAAGTTTTCCTGGAATGTGTTTTTAGTTAAATTTTCCATTGGTTGGGAGAGTAAACAGCAACCTCTATTCTATATTGTGGATTGTTTTCATTGACGTTGTTCGATTTGAACTTTAACGAGTATAGTACAGCTCTGTGCAGATAATTGTACGTTTAGGTTGACAAGATGAATTGCACTACATTTTACTGAGCAGTGAACTAGAACTCCCAGTTGACTTCTGTTTTAATTAAACTTTTTAATTTGTTCCGATTTCACGTAATGAGTTGCTATTTATTTCTTGGGTAGTACCTCATTTAAAAATTGTCCAATGTAACTTTTAATTCCCTTTGGGAATATATAATTGCATGGTCACGTGATTTTCAAAGGACATTCCTGCTTTTAGGCACTTTGAACCAAAGCATATATATATTTTTTCTGGTAACATTAGCGCGCTATTTGAACAATTCCATAATGTGAGTGTACATTTTTTTAGCTTAGCCTACTTTAGCATCGCCTAAAAAAACAAAGTGATGGCGGCATTTTCGAATCATCGATTTCGCACAAACTTACTGAAAAAGATGAATATAATATTTCAGAGGAATAGAACTTACCAAATCTTGCACCTCTTGTGTTGGGTGATGAAGTACATGTACATCCTCTGCGAACATATTTACTACAGCCAACGGCAACTTTAACAAGAGTTTACCTTAACGAGAGAGTTAATGAAAGTAAGACAAATCCAGAAAGACAATCTAGTAGATACTCCTATGAAGTCACCAACACAAAGAAATGCTTTAAAAGCAATCAATTGAAGAAAAAAGCTTTTAATTACTTTCCGTATAGTTTTCTTTTTTCACTCCCTTCCATAATTTTCTTACTTTGACTCTGTTATGACAATCTAGATGTTTTAGATCTCACAATGACTTCCGTCTCCTAATACCGTTTATTACATCTTCTATTGCACGAACAAGGAAGACAGATCTAGCTATTTACACTCCCCTCCGCGCGGATTAAATTTGCTCGACCATGAATATACCCTTGTGCTTGTAAACATATTATCAGACCACAACCTTCAGTTGTGTGGACAGTTTCCCAGTAGGAAATCGAGCATTTGATAAACACGTTAAGGGTAAGATAACAGAGATTATTAATGACAAGGTAGTGCAGATGATACTGTACTAGAGAAATTTTCATTTTCTAGTTCATCGTGTTTGTTTCTTAATTTTGAGCTTGTGAGAACAATAAGGAACACAACAGAACGGCAGTAAAAATGGTATACTTAAACGAAACCTTATTTTTCCATCAATGAATCAATGAAAGAATAATGTACCAAAGAGTAATTCATGAATTTTCAATGGCATCCCTTTATTATTCATAATTCATTGATGTTGGGAATGTATAGTAGTGTACGTACTATAGAGCTGAAAATGTAAGCAAAACACATTAAAGACAGCGGTCATGTCACATAACTGTCACTTGTTTTAACTATTTAATTTTCCGCTATGAAGTAATGGCGCTAATGTCAGTAAAAAAGTGCATATACTAGGTTTGAACATGAGGAAACCAGCAAAATTTATCGGTTTTCAATACTAGGTACGTTCATGGTATACTAGGTACTTCATCTGGTATCTACCTAGTATTTGGTGACGCACATGTGGTATACCACGTGGTATTCGAGGAGTAACATGGTATCGAAAACACATGTGTGTCCATAGTATAACGGAAAGTCTTCAGAGGGTTTATTTTGTGGACGATCCAATCTTTCTTATATCGGGTACCTTTCAGAATGAGTTGATTAGCCTAATGCAAAGCGTTATCTGATTGGTTGTTAATTGGACGAATGACCTCGGACTTACCTTTAATCTTCGGGCAACGGAACCTTGCCTCTTTACCAAATAAAGGACTATTCCACCGATTACCCTGCCATTTAGTTGGTTGCAATCAGTTGGAACTGCAGCAAGGGTTATTGTCGATAAATAAAAAAAAATTAGGCTGAAAATAACACGTGGAACAAACGGTGAAGAAGGCCTATGTGATCTTTTCAATCGGCCGAAAAACAGTGGCTAAGAATTGGGGACTCAACGCGGATGACAGCTTGAATGTATCATCTGATCTACCATTTTCCATGGAGCTGTTGTGTGGTACGAGGCTTTGGAAATTAAACTCAACTGCAAAAAAAAACTTTCTGTTTGCTTGGTATATCGGAAGCGGCTCTAGTACTGCATCTTAATGACTGTTGGGTGCACGTGCGCTCGTCTGTACACCACGAGTGCTTTATTGAGATGTTATAGTGTGCTGCGACCCTTGCTTCTGATACAAATAGCGATATTTTTCTCGAAGTCATGACTCTTTTAGAGTTTGAGATGAAGATTCCAACGAGGGAGGATATTGGGAACCTCATTCTGTAACCTACCCTTGACGCATATAATCCTAAATGCAGATGGATCAAAAACTGAGGATGGCGACAGAGCTGGCTTCCCCTGCGAGGTTCTGGGAGTGTGAATACTTGAAAAGTATACCCTCCAACCGCGACTTTTAGAATTGGGGAGATTGTCTTCAATGTTCTGATTAAGGAATGCATGAAAAATGGAATTGATGAAAATATCATGCCAATAGTCATGCAAACAAACAGCAATTAAAATAATGCGAAGAAAAATAATGTAACAGAGAGCATTATAAATCATTATAACATGTTCAAGCATGTTAATTTTGAAAAATGATAACAACAGGGTAGAGTAGAGCAACTTTGAAAAAGCTTGTGAAGAAAGAAAAAGTGAGGAACTCTTGCTTGAAAAAAAATTAATTTAAGTACATCTGAAACTACAGAAAATTTAGAAATTAATAACAGTTAGACGCAAGAAATTGGTGATGAAAAAAACTATGAACTTCATCAGCCTAGCCTAAAAGAAAAGTTACGTGCGTGGTATTCTAAATATAACACGTCAAGAGATATGTTTCGAACTTTATTACAAATATTGAAAGAGAAAAATTTAGATGTAAAAGGAATAGTGGGAAAAGAAAATAAAATAATAACAAGAACTGTGGCCCTCGGAAAATATTGTCACTATGGAATTAAAAACCAACTCGAAAAGATAGCACACAAAATGGAAAAATATGATGAAATTATTATGGACATTGGAAAAGATCTGCCTCGATATAAAAGTTCATCAATAAATTTATGGTCAATATTAAGTAATGTAATTAAAGGGCAGCCATACAATGCAGACAATTATTTGCATGATTTTGTCAAATAGATAAGAGATTTATTAACTGAAGGTTTAAATATCGTACATAAAAATCTAAAATTCTGTGATGCTCCTGCACGTAGCTTTGTGTGTGTGGCACAGTTGGGCATAACTCATTTCATGGATGTAGCAGGTGTACATAGATAGGAAAATCTATTGAAAATGTTATAACATATAATACACGAAAATTTATTCCACTAATAGACGACAGTTTTTCAAATTAAACGGACGGAGAGCACCATGAAAAATTGCACCAACATACAAAAACACTATTAGAAAGTGTTAATATTGGCCTGTTGTCACAGTTCCCACTCGATCCCATGCACCTCATAAACTTAGGTGTAATGAGAAAAATGTTGTTATTGTTATCTCTACTGAGAGGGAAAGTTGTAAACATAAAATTGAATAAAAGTCGGAAATGTCGACAAAACTGAGATCCCTCGCTACATTTATGCCTTGGGAATTGGCTAGAAAACCAAGAGGTTTTAAAGACATTCTCCATTCTGAATTTCGACAATTTGTATTATATATCGGCATTTATAAATATATTAAAATCGTACATATTAGATGATTGCTTTTATCATTTTTTATTATTGCATACTGCATATAGATTGCTTGTTTGTCTCAGGATGTATTTGGCCAATCTTTCTATTGCGGAAGACATATTGAAAGTATTTATCGAAAATTTTCCGATCTTGTATGGAGAAAAAAGTGTGACATAATGTTCATAGTATATTTTACATTTGGTAGAATGTATAAAAACAACATGTATAATAACTTAAAAACTTTACAGCGTATAAATTTGAAAATTATTTGGAAAAACTTAAAACAGTAATAAGAAAACTGGGGAAGATTCCACAACAGTGAAACAATAAAAATATTAAAAACAACCTCATCGTAAGTTCACGAAATATAAAAATTTTCAACAAAAAACTAAATCGACGAAAAATGAAACTGAAAAGCGAAAAATAAAATAACTCTTTTTAGTCTTCATATCTAAGCTCCTAAATTAATGTAAGTAACTAATTTTGAGTCGGCGTTGGATTTTTGTTATTTTTGTTTCGATTATTTCTTTAAAGTATATATATATAGATATATATGGGTACAAGTGATTGAGGCAATTTTTACTTGCGAACTCTGGGATGTTGTACAGTAATTTCATGCCAATAAAATTGTGGTTCACTTGCAACATTTGTCAGGTTAACTTTCCAATCTTCCTCTTTCCTGGGCTTAGGCAATACCTTGAAAAAAAAACATACCTGGGGCTGGGACACTAATTCCCCGATGAACTGCATGAAGGGGATGGAAGAGTTGGATGAAAAGTGGGTCTAATAATGTTCTACGTTCAGGCGTCTATTATCAACGGTCCAGACAACTTTTATAAAATGGAAAAATTTTTGCAGAAGTTGGTATAAAGTGGGTAGCTTCGAATTAGCTAAACTTAAGCTAGTTGTACGTACCATTATAACCGTGAAATTTTAAAAAGGCTTAATTTCCAGAAGATGTCGTCAGAATGAATTAATTCAGTAACGTTTGCAAGCTTATACACGACACTCAGAAAATACATATGTCACAGATTCAACTAATGCCTCTACAAAAATGTGTTCCAAACGTAAATTGTTAGATTAAATAACAACTTGACAACGCAAAAATTTTTTAAGGTATATAGCAACACCGCCTTTCATACGTCCGACAGGCTTGTTTCTAAAAATCCTGTAACTGTTTCAACTTAAAAGTTAATGGCCTTAGCCATTTCTCTAACCTACCGATAATATCCAGTAAAGAAGAATGGAAAAAATCAGAGAATTCATCCACCTTAGGATACAAATTTTGAGTGTTTAGATGACAAAACTTAAATAGCGTTCTCTGATTACAGATTTTATCTAAATCAATACCTAAGCGGCACAGTCTAAAAAATGAAGTTGACAAAAGTTAGCAAAGACAACTAAAATTAAAATAAAAAGGACATCCGTAGAAATTCGAACCTTCTGTAAAAATAGAAATAATAAAAAGAAAAATGTTTCAAAAAAATCTCCTTAAAGTTTAAATGTTGAACAAGAAGATCTTAAAATTAAGTCACAGACGGTTTTTGTGGTTAAAAGTAAGAACTGATAGATAGATAGATACCTTAAACACAATCAGCATGATTTGCAAAGACGATTTAACTAGCATCTGTGGGAAATTAGCTCAAGTCATGGTGAATAGAAAATTTTAGCGTTCTTATCGTAAAACTTGCGAGAAAGGAAAGTTTCTAGCGATAACTTCTTTGAAGGGGGATTAACCCTCATTATCCATTACTGACAAAATTCACTGTAGACTTAAGCTTAAGGAGGACCAACCACTGGAACGTAATACTATAAAACTTTTCTTTTTAACTTATCCTATCTGTAATTAATGCAAATTGCTCATCCTCTAATTTAAAAATCAGCGGAGGCAAAGCAGAAAACTTTTTCGGCTTTGTAGGGGAGGACTATTTACATATGATCCTGATATTGATGGCACCCTTCTCGCATATTACAAAATTTTCAATAAACCTGTAGGTACTTGAATTTCAAAAACGACACTCTATCATGCTCATATACTAGCGATAAAATCTTAACTGGGGCAGAATGTTCATCATTTAAGTACTTCAACAGCAAAAAAAGGAAGAAGTGCTTGATTTGATTTATAACGCAATTCATGACAGATCCTTTTCTTAACTGGGGCTCAGTTAGCGATGCGGGGGCTAAAAACCCGTGGCTTCATGAAAAAACGATTCAGTGGGAAGGAGCTTTTAGTTACGCAATCAATAAAGCCGCAATTTTCTTTATTTATGACTGTCCCAGCTGAGCGGCACAGCATGAAAGGAGCAGTAGAATTCAATACGAGGATGGATGTTTCGATCCAGTAGATACATCTAGTCGTCATTTACCGCCCAGTTCCGAGAAACGCTCTGAACAGCCTTAAGCCTAAATGCTGATTCGGTTTGGTACTTCCATAAAAATATTAATTCAATCGTTATGACATATTTCCTTCACCTTTTTGGGCACGAGGATATGCCACTTCAAACTTCCTTTGTGTATTTCCCCCTTTTGTGCTCGAGAAAACGGCAATGAACATAAGAATCCCTAGGAGCTTTGTTGACACTTCATAGCGGAATTCAGTCCATTATTCACCCCTCGGATGGAGTCCCAAATGTTTCCAGCTTTAATGCTAACTTATTATAAGGGGCGGGTCCGGGAAGTTGAAAATATCGTAGTAAGGGCAATGTCCCGAGATTCTTATTCTTATTCTTATACTTTGAATTATGTGGCACTTTTCTTTCGCTGATGATTTGTGCGTTTAAGTTTTTTCATCGCTGGTTAAATCTAACTTAACCGCTAAGAAGGATGGGTTTCTTTGTGCTACGTTTCTAACGAGATAAACTGTCTGGCAAAATATACTCCAACAAGATTTTGCAAAAAATGTCAAACTCACATTTTATCATATCAGAATAGAGATGTACAATTTCAAAGAGCCTTAGAATATAATACTGAGACGATAAGCACAAATGTGTACTCAAAACTGTCATAAATCTAAAGAAATTTCATACAAAGACCCCATTGTCTTGCTATTCCAAAAGTACAAAAAAAATCTGCATTAATGCAATCAAAGCAATTTTGCGAAAGAAACAAATGTCCTGACTCAGAGGATTATTCCCGTAAATTACAGCAAATTTTCACTCTAGCTCCGAGCCTGCCTGAAATGCTATCTTCGCCCAGCAGGCTGTTCTTCTAATCATCCTATCTGATTTTTGTTGAAAACATTCTTGCGTACATATATAAACGGTTAGCTCTTGTGTTAAATTTTCCAAAATAAAACCAGAGACAAATAAGCTCATGCAATGGAAAACTTTTGCTTTCATTAACGCCCACTTCTCCAAAGTCCCCGGGACTAGTTCTCAAACAAAAGATATCTAGAATCACTTGAAAAAATTTTTCCTCCAGCTCAAGTACGGGGAAAATGGAAAATGCCACTAAAATTATTAGACATAAGAAAAATCATTAAAGGCGACTAAGATGGCTTCATCCAGGGGCAACCGTCCATTTTTCAGGATAAAGACGTCTTGGTGGTACCTGAATTATTGCAATGACTTCGTAAATTGAGTGAATATGAATTCGGTAAGATTTTGGGAACGGATTTGAATTAAAATATTGAAATGGTGTGTCAATAATAAAAATATCAGCAGTCCCAAAATGGTCGAAGCGATGCAATTAAGCATTGCGACGACGAACTGAAACGTCTTGACCTGAGATATGAATCCGACATTCAAAGCGAGGTGGAAAATGCGACGCCGAAAGGTGAAATCAGCCGAATCCATGGATGAAGGACGAGAGAAAATGCGGAAGTTGAGCATCTAAAGATTTGCCATTTGCCAATCTTCAGTACAGTAGGGAGGCATCCGACATCCGCATGCTTCCTTGCGATGTGGAGGAAAAGGACGATGAATCTCTGCTACAAGAACCCTGGATCTACAAAGGTGCAATCTATAAGCAGACACGAAGCGTAAGTATATGCTTCACTACCTAAAAGTGAAGGAGGGGACCAGGATCAGGACATGTGTTATGGTGAGGCATGGGGTGCAAACGGTTCTGCTGCTATACCTGTAAACGTTGAATCTCGTGGTGAGGGCGAGTGCAGAAAGTGGTGCTTTCATGGCTAGTTCTGCTGCGTACTTTTTATTCTCCGGAACCACCACCCACAAGGGAGCTGGGGGAACTTGTGCACTGCGTAGAGAAGGGAAACATGGGGCTGATCACTGCGATATAATGTAGTATGGGTTGGCGTGGATGACAAACCCTGAGGTTTCGAGGCGTTACTTGAATTTTTAGTTGGAAGAAACCTGCATATGGTAAACAGAAGTCAAGTTTCGTCGATTCCAGACGGAAGAAGGTGATTGATGTGACTCATAAAAAGTGCGGATTCACAACTGGAGGTGATAACTTCAGCTATGAATGACGCTGGTCAAGAGGCATGGTCTCCCACCTAAGTGGACAAACAAAACTATACTCCCTGGTGGGATAGGGAACTAGAGAGACTCAAAAAGGGGTGAGAAGAGCCTGAAACGAAGACGTGAGAAGACTATAAGGCGAAAAAGAGAGAGCTCAAAAGAACCCCTAGACGACGTAAAAGGGATCGTGGCGAGATTTCTGGTTGAACATAGAGACTGTCTCAAAAGTCTGTAGAGTATAGAAGATAGTCACCAAAGACCCACTCTTGAAGTTCATTCGAGATGAGATGTGAAAATTGGTAAAGACATTGGAGGAGATGAATAAGATTTTAATGGAAGCACATTTTACAAGAAGTTATGTCTTGGAGTAATCTTCGACCATTTGTGATTGCGTGGCCACGTAGTTAGATGGGATATGGCGGAAAGTTTGCTACTACTAGAAACAATAAAGAGAACCATAGGACCATTCAAATCTCCGGGACTAAATTGGATATTCCCTGCATTACTATAGTGAGGGTCATTGCACCGTATACCGTCGTAAAATATTTATCACCAGTTTTGCGACAAGTTACGTGAATAAAAGCAAAGGTGATATTTCTACTGAAACCATGGAAAAGGAGTTACACCGATACGAAATCCTTTAGGTCAGTTAATCTGACACTGAGACGAAATCTTTAGGCGGAGTGATTCGATGGGTGAGCTCATGGATTCTGTCGACCACATGTGCCTGGCATCACCAGAATATCGTTTCTACTGGGGCCAAGGATCAGCAAAGTAATGAACTGCTTTATTAGTTTCGTGTTGACGCTAAGTCCACGATTCATTCCTATTGCTTGAGGGTGGAGAGTGAACATCACACCATTGACAGAATACACAAGATCCTTAACGGCCACTTAAGTCTGTTTTCGAGGAAGTCAATTTGAACTGCATGTGGCTGTCACTGGCGACCATGCAAAACGGCAGACTGGTTCTTTACTGGTAGTGCTGGCCATGGTGCCCGTAGCTTTTTCGATTGGGTTTTCCTCGCTTAGGAGCATTCGGGTACGGCGAAGTCTACATTGGATCGGCAAGCCTGAGGTTAGTTAGTTAAAGATATTCGAGGGATCTCGAAACAGACCTCGTCATATGGGTCCCTTTTCGTACCTCTGCCAAGAGCCGTCTCAGCCAGTACCCGCCGGGAGATTCCTTGAGAGATCCCTGACCTTGACGCCCCTTGTCATTTCGAGCATTTGCTTGTAGGTTAGCCGTCCCACGTCAACCATAGGGCTGCCGGTAACAGCCAACCTCCTGCTCGTTAAGGCCGAACATTCGCACAGAATGTGCTCTGCCGTCTCCGTATCCTCTAGACACAGGTTGCACATATCATCCTCCAGGATCCCCATCCTTTTGAGATGATGTCCGAAGCAACCGTGTCCAGTAGCCTGAGGTTATGTCGGGGACACTTTGTGGGCGTACCCTAATCTACAGGGTGGTCCCGAGTGACTCTATTACTAGCTTCCTAGGGACTAAATGATTCATTCATTCAGGCTTTCTCTCTTTTTTGGTTTTTTAAACTATCACATGAATATATTAAACAAAATAAAAATCAAAGACGTATTTTGACAACTTAAAGGATGAATTTCGTTCATAATTCGTTTTTTAGCCAAGGAAGGATAATTTTCCGATGGAAAGTAAATTCAGTAAAAGTGCCATAAGTTCAAAGGTACATTGGTCCGAATCGAGGTCATTGAGCTGCCCTTTATTATAAAAAGCATTGAATGAACTATTTAATTGAAAGAAAGCAGGAATAAGGCTTTTGGCTGATATTCAGATTATTGAAGGTGCTGTCGAAAAGTTGTATCTTTCGAAAAACACGTTAGTAAAATTAAGTCCATAAAGGCCATAAAGTCCAATTGCCGTTTTAACTGCCGTCCTCCCCTCTTTTGTAAAATATCTCTGGCATTAAAGTGGTTGGAAGTATCACAGTATTTTATTACTCGGCACGCCATTCAAGACGGTTGGCATAAATAAATCACATCATTGCCAGGAAATGCAAGATGGAGATTTTATAATATCGTTGAAGTATCCTTGCTTAAAATGGTCTTGAGAGCTTTCCAGTCCTCTTAACTTCCTAAAAATTTTATTTAGTACCATAAAGACTCAGAACCATCAAAGGAACAATAAATTTTTCAAGGAAGTAGTCATAACTCCCCATCGCAGCAGCAAGCGCAGCACTTCCTGAAGAGATATACACCCGAACTTTTTTTAGAACGAAATTTACCCTCAGAGGGAGTTTGAAAAGGACTCCAATTAGTTTCTGAAGTAAAACCGAAAAGAAATCCTTTGCAAAGAGTTGTCTAGCCAGGAAGACTTTCTTGTAGCAAATGTCAGATTTTCCCCCCGAGACGCACTGTGGTGGAACATAAACAAACTCTCACATTGGCTGTGAAACGATTGGGCACATCGGGCGGATGGGTGGATCTTAAGTGATTTATTGAATCCCACTTCAAAATATATTTCTCAGTTTTTATAGATTTGCTGCTGGTTATCCGTAACCGTCCCACTTAGAGCTGTTTATCTTCGGTTGTCAAATGCTCTAGGGTCATGTTTCATTAAGTTGAAAGGACAGAGTTATTGCAGAGTTGGAGCGATGAGTGCGTCAATCCTGGTAACCACTAGTACCGATTATGTAAGTGAGGATTTAGCAAGAAGGATAACATCTCTTGTTTCGTCGACCATCAAGCCAAATTAGATTTTTATCGCTGTCTCCGCGAACAAGCAAATTTGCTAGTAAAATTTATGTCTTACCTTTTTACACCTCGCAAGAGCTATTATGGTGATTAAATTTCCAGGTACTCCAACTAGAATAAAGATAATGCAAGTCGCAGATGCGAAGGTTAACAACCCCGACGAATATCCCTGGAAGAGTTCATCCTCGCCTCCAGCGGGTACATCTGCTATTTTAATTGGAGTTAAATTTAGTGTCGCCGGACAGATTATATGCAATTACCTCCATTGGTTGAGTTGTTGCCCACAAATAAAGACGAATTCTCGCTATATGGGCTCCACGAGGATGGTATCAAATCCATCGTGCGAAAGCATTAAAGGGATGAGCTGGAAATTCGGCGTGGGTGAGATTTAGCACACTTCTCTATGTATTCAGTTGTCTTAATATGCGGCGATCTGTTTCGGGAACGTGTACGTAGGTCATTTCTCTCCGTCTGTTTTTCTCTGCAAAGAAAAGGAGACATTATTTTTCAAAAAGGACGAATGAGGAAAATGTTCTATGATTAATGACTTTCTCAAGATGTAAGTCGCAATAATTTTGCCAAATGTGAAGGAAGTAGGAAATTATCCAGACATTAAGTTTCAATTTGAAAAATTGGACCGGAATATGGAAGGGTGGGTAATGGGAATTTCGGTTTATTAAATTATTACTGTCAGGGTTGTGGTAGAGTTATATTGTTCCTAAGGGATCAACGCAGTATGATGCTATTGTCAAGTTGATAAGACGATTATCTAAAAACCTAATATTATTGAAAGTTGAGTAATCCAAAGCAATTAAGACAAAATTTATTCAACCCTTTTGAAGGTAACTACTACTTGTGTAAGCTTTGTTGGTTACCAATAAAATGACTTTGTTTACCCACGTGAATTTGTAATGCAAAGTAATGTGAAAAGGTTTTAAATTTAATGTATTTTCCGGTGAATGTGCTATTCATGCCGGCACTACTGTAAACAAATGGGAGAAAAGGGTTCTGTTAGTAGTCTTTTAAACAAATAGGATTTGTGAAAGTGAATTGATGGCAGAAGTAGACGAAATACATTAGCTAGTTCCCAAGACACATGATTGAAAACAGTTTCCTTTAGAAAATATAGAGTAAAAACAAAATTAGAAAAAAATGTTGGGTAGTTTTCTAAAGTTCTTCTGTAAATGAACGGAGAAAAATAAGCTGTCGTTTTAGTTAAGAGCTTTAATAATAATGTCCGGCAATTTTGCAGTAGTAAATGATCTGCTAATAAGAGCTGAGCAAGAAGCCAGCAGATGAAACAACCTTCATAAACCCACTACCCATCATGCAAACTTTCCTTGCTAATTCCTTTTATACACGCGTGAGGAAGAAGGAAATAAATCCAAAAATTAAGAGCGGAGAGAATTAGAAAAATTCTTCTTCAATAGGAAAAAATGTGAAGAAAAAATGTGAGTTTTTTGAAACCATCAATAAATTCAGAACATGTCAAGTAACCCTTATGAGCTATACTCTAAGCGCCTGTATTTTGAGATCTTGAATATGTTTGCCTTGCCTATTGACTTGCTGGTTTTCCTGCAGAATTTCGGCCATGAGTTCTTAAAATCAAGTGTATCCTCGGGAGCAATGTTTGTAACTGAAAACCCCTTACACTGTACAGCTGAAATCTGCCTGATTCAAGCGACTGATAACTGCTTGATAGTCCAGTGCGATTAGAATTTTATCCCTCGAACCTGGAAGGGCCAGGCAAAGGCACGAATTGGATCAGCATTTCCATCATGTCACTGCAGAAAGCTAGAAAGCTAAGTCATAAACAGAGCTCTTACTTTTGCCATTCTTTTTCCTCTGAAATTGTAACTAGTATTTTTTTGTGGTTTTTCTTTGTGGTCCAGAATATGTGCACAAGCAAAGTGTTCAAATAAGATTTCTAGGGGCTATATTTTATGTGATAGCGTGAGTGTGACTCATTAGCTGGCCATACACGATAGTAACTTTCGCCGGAATTGGCCCTTTGCGGATCAGTTCCTCAGACTAGATTCGCTCGTTAGTGGCTAAAGGTATAGGTCGACCATTCGAAGAGATTCGTAGGAACAAATTCTGAGTTCATCCATCGGATCTAGCCCGCGGACCCGTTCCGGCCGTGTATGACCAGGTATTAAGGGCAACTTTGGCAGTGTGTCTTGTGACCATCGTTTATAAGTCCGTTCTTGGTTTCCCTACTTTATCAACTGGGTTTTTTTACCTGTCTAATCGTACTCGACGAATCCTGTTCCACGGTGTCCTCTCTGAATAGTTGAGAATTGTATCTGGTGTACCACAGGGCAGTCATATTTGCCCACTGCTTTTCACACTTTACATCAATGTCGTATCCTTGATTCTTTCCCACTCAAGAATTCTTTGTTATTCTGATGATGCGAAAATTTTTCGCTAAATTTCGAATGTTAGTTTGACTGTTACCTTTTAAGTTCAGGCTTGAATGCATTTTCAGAAGTGGTGTTCTATAAACTAACTTCTTTTAAATGTCACTACATGTAAGAGAAACCCATCACTATTGATGGATCTGCTTTGTCTGGAGTTGATAAAACCAAAGGCTTCGGTATTTCAATTAATGCACCACTTTCGTTTGAGGATAATATTGATGCTATTGTTAGAAAAATGTATGCGACTTTTGACTTTTTTAAAAGAACTCAATGATCCACACATTTCTCGTTTTCTTTATTTTACGTTTTTCACGTCTATCCTTGAATATGTTAATTTTTTTTCTGGTCTTCTTTTTACCAGGTCCTCATATTAAACCGAATTGAGGCTGTTTAACAAAGATTTTTAAGATTTACTCTTCATTTAGCCTTCCACGGGGTAGTTTTTTTTCATTGTCTCCATATACCTACTCTGACTTGATAGTTTAGAGGGTAGAAGGAATAATACCAGGCATATTTTGCATTCCACTGCTTGTAGAGAGCTATTAATTCCCCAATGTTTCTGACTTTCCGTCCCAGCTCTCTCTTTGATATCTCACAACATCGAACTAATTATGGTTCTAATGGGCCACTTTCATCTATGTCTTGTCTGTTCAATTTGTGTTACAATTTTTATGCTCTTGTTGCGTGGTGTATTTTACTTGCTACTTGCCTTATTTTTTGGGGGTCAATTGCTCGGCTTCATTTATTTTGATTTCATTGTAGCTTATATAGTTTATTTTATATATATTATTTATTACTTCAGTTATCCTTATCTCCATTTCTCTTTATTGTTTTTTTTAGTTCAAATAATTTGAACAAGATCAATTTACAAATAAAACATGCAATTATAAAGCGCCTCAGAACTTACAAATAAGTCTTCTCCCACCTTCTTATAAATTGAATAGTCCTAACGAAATCATTTTTGTTTAAAAATTTTTATAGTAGAAGATCAGTTTGACTGTATTTCGTTATTTACAAAATTGTTATAGAATTTCCATGGAAAACTAAATTGGTATATATCTCTCCAACAATTTTAAAAACACATATTTTACATTGTTTTGATTCCTCTTTTACTTTAATTAAAAACAACCTTAGAATTAAGTAGTGACTTTGACCGTTCAATTGATTTGTTTTTATTTTTTATTACTCAGTATTCAGTAACGCTTTCACATCAGACATCAATGTTAGTCAGGGGAAATTTATTAATAGCATCTATCAGTCTCTTGCAATGTCGGTCAGGGTGGGAACCAGATAATGAAGTGTTTGCAGCAGACCTCAATTCTCTCGTTTCACAGATATATTGCTATGTTCCACTTATCCAAATTAATTAGATCATAACTTAGATGATAGCTTTCATGCTATCCTATTGCATGTACTTCCTACAGGCTAATATTAAACCAATATATTTTAGTATTGATGGGTAATTTGAAACAGCTCTTTTTGGATAGAGAATGTAAATAATTATCGGTTGAGGCAATTGTTACGAAGAAGAAAATAAATTACCTCTTGTGTTTAGATAGGCATTAGGGGTTGTGATACGAGGATAAAAGTTTTAAGTAAGTGAGAAAAATATTTTACAACACTGTCATTTGTTTAGTATATATATAGTCGTCAATTATGCTATTTATATATGGAAGAGGTGTATGTATTCATAGTTGTGAGCCTATACACAATTGTTAAAACATATGCTTATGACTTAAAAATAGCGATTTAGAGATAAAGTTAAAAGCTGAAAATTTTTAAATCAAAATTTTGGCTTTTTTGACCCTGTTTTTTCACATAAATACGCAAATTTCTCGAAAAATGCTTTTTTTTTTGTTTGGGCGGAGGGGGGGAATGCATTACGCACCTAAGGGGACCAGTCCCCCGTACGGGTCTACCGGCTAAACCCCCCCTCCCTGTCATCTGGACCACTACCCCGGAACCGTCGCTAGACATTACTTCAGGGTAGCGGCCCCCTGTATAGGCTAGGAAAAATGCTTTAACTAATATGCACTTTTCTTGCATATTTTGGAATCCTTATAAATTTCACTTTAATTGCACCAATATCAACCTACCCCCTTTCGTTTTCGAGATAATCCATTTGAAGTCGACCCCATTCTTCATGCCTTTCTATGAACAATGAGAAAATTACCCGAATAATTAAAAAGAGATAAATTTACGTCAGTTGAATATGTCCTGCTGGAAATTTCAATATTTTCAAGAAAATAATCAAGATG
>QYTT01085068.1:54148-64183 GCA_006980735.1 Dasypogon diadema | reverse complement strand
GTATGTATTCATAGTTGTGAGCCTATACACAATTATTAAAACATATGCTAATGACTTAAAAATAGCGATTTAGAGATAAAGTTAAAAGCTGAAAATTTTTAAATCAAAATTTTGGCTTTTTTGACCCTGTTTTTTCACATAAATACGCAAATTTCTCGAAAAATGCTTTAACTAATATGCACTTTTCTTGCATATTTTGGAATCCTTATAAATTTCACTTTAATTGCACCAATATCAACCTACCCCCTTTCGTTTTCGAGGTAATCCATCTGAAGTCGACCCCATTCTTCATGCCTTTCTATGAACAATGAGAAAATTACCCGAATAATTAAAAAGAGATAAATTTACGTCAGTTGAATATGTCCTGCTGGAAATTTCAATATTTTCAAGAAAATAATCAAGATGAAAAGGTCTTCAGAAGGGTACCCTACCCTACACTATTTAAAGAGGTGTTATTGGCCTTCAGAAACAAAATATTTCTACAAAGCAACGTGCCGACACATTATGATACGATTGTTAGGCATTGGCTAAAAATAACTTTTGAGTTCTGGGTTGAACGAAGTGGAACTATCACCAGACCACCAAGATCATTCGATTTAAGAGCTGCGGATTTCTTTTACATGGGCACCATGAAGAAATAAGTCTAACAAAAGTGGATATGAGAGACTAGTTGGAAACATAAATTCTGGAGGCAGTGAAAAAATCTAAGGATGGTTTAGTCACCAATGATTTGTCAAGAAGCATCAAATAACGCTACGCACTCTACACATATCATATTTAGTATGAGCTTTACGGCCAACATCGTACAAAACGACCAAAATACCTTCATGTGCCGGAAATCGTTAGGATTACTTCCCCATACAATTTTTCGTTTGTCTCATCGAAACATATCACTGGACGTCCAATCGATCACTTTAACTGGGACACCCTGCATAAAAGACACAAAAATCGGACAGAAATAAAGACATAGAAACTTTTACAAAAGTAAAATAACTGGGTCGAAAATTGTAGTCGATTCTAAAAGTTGCAAGAAAAATCGCTTCGGAAACAAAATCTATTCCAAAAATGTAGACAAAAAAATACAGAAGGAAAAATACAAAAAAGTACAATTTTCACCAAAAAAAATTTATAAAGAAAATATTCAATGCCAAAGGTAAAATTGCCCCAGGCGAGTGGGAGCTTTAAATTAAAAAAAAAAATTCCAAAGGTAAAAAGACGCTAAACAATACAAATGATTGTGTTACATTTGTATATAATTTAATTAGAGGGCCATGAGCGGAGTGTAAATACTGAATTTGGTTAAAATCGGTTAATATTTAGGGGGTGAAATTCTATGCAATAGAATTGAAGAAATTTGGAGGCAAACTGCCATCTGGCGGATTCGGATGAAACTGTCCGATCTTCTTTGTGATGGGGAGATGAAAGCCACATCCCTTACCTATCGACTGCATTTTATTTCATTAAAATCGGGCTATCCGTTCCGGAGTGATTAAAAAGTGAAAAGAATCACCTCCGAGATGCGAAAAATGAAGGTATTTGTCCAGGGAAAATCGCAAATTTTTCATGACGTCCTTTCCAGTCAAGTTTGGTATCATTGGATTGTTCTCGACGAGCACTTTCCAAAAATGTATAGTTATGGTGGCCTATCTTCATCCAGTCCTGAATTATATAGTACTAATAATTTGGGGGAGCCTAAGGATTAAAGTCTTTCGCCCTCCTACGATGTTAGGACAATAGAAATGAAGTTTATTGTAACAAATTACCTATGAAATGCAGAAAATTACTGCAAGCAAAAAATTCAAAATTATTTTTTTGTTTTCTTCGTGTGGGTAAGGGGAGTTTTTGGGATTGAAAGTGGAGGGCATGAAAACTTGGGCTTGCAAATGCAAGCTTCACTTACTAATTATAATATAGTCTCACGGGATCACCCTGTAAGATCTTTCATGCTCACAAGGTTCTCCCGGCATCGCTTCAGCTTTGCTGGCCTATGGTAGAACGAGAGACTCATGCTTCCCGTGGTATCTGCAGCGTTCCAAGCGGGGAGAAGCCTCGCGGACAATTCCTGCTGCCTGCACTACCAGTGAAATCTCTATCGCAGAAATATTTGGCTGCACCGATCTAGACCATATGAAATGGTATTTATTGTAATTAGCACCTTCATACCATAACAAAAATGGTTTTACCGAATACGCAGCAACTGGTAAGAGGGCGACGGTGAAGACAGTGCAGTGTGTAAATTTTGAATTAAAACTTTAACTGCGGCAGAGATATTATACTACAGTCAAAATGTTTAGATTATTTTAATTGTTTAACGTGTAATAAGTTTCTAGGATACGACTTCGAAAAGCTGCGATTAAATGAATCTGCTTTTATTCCTTATAGCCTATTCCTATAGCCTAGTGGGCTGTAGATTTTCTCACTTATCGCCGTGGGTTCGACGCAGGACATGGTGATTTACCTGGGTACCAATAATGGTTGGGACAATTTCTACTGATAAGAATTGTACTTGTGAAGCCACAATAATAATTTCATGTCAAAGAAATTGTAGCTCACTAATTACCTTCCGCCTAAGTTGTGCTGAGTGTATCATAAGGTTGTCTCATGAGCTTAGGCAATATCTTTAAAAAAAAAAACCGATTTTAATGAGATGAGTTCAAATGTCTACGAAAGAATAGTTTTCTTTTTAATTTCCTTGAGTCACACAGTACCAAAATCAAGCTTATTCACATGCTCTCTTCATAATTTCGTTACTCACTCTAAATTTCATTCATAAAACAGAAAGTACGGCTGGGAATAAACTAATTTCTCATGTATATGCATTTATTACACCCTATTAGGGGATGCATAACTTCAAATAATAAAATTCATCTCCTCACATAAAACAAGCAAAGTCGTACTGTACCCAGACGTCTGCCATGAATTTGGCACAGAACTTCTGGCAAACTTTCGACGAGTTTATAGAGTATCTCTCCATTCGTTTTATTTTGCATGTGGTTGCCGGGACTATGAAAATAAGAGCTTATCATAACGTTGGTTTTTCAAAAACTCTTATATGTGCAGTGCATGGGAAATAAGAACACAGCAAAGGCAGTAGAACACCAAAACCGTAATATAATTCTACAGGGAACGTGAGCATGTTAAGGAGTGGTGAAACTTTCCACATTTCACTTATTTTTGGATAATTTCCGAAAAATATTAATGAGCAAAGAATTTTGAACAAATAAACAGAATTATCAAAAATTATGACTGGAAATTACGTGTGTGTGTTTGTCAGGATCCATAAGCCAAAACTTAAAGTGTTTGGAAAAGTTGGTTCTCTTTATATAAAAATTTATGCTGACCTCGATGTTAATATTTCAAAACACTTTAGACAACGTAATGAGTGATAATATCTCCAGCCATACCTGCCCATTTAATCCACAACACCTGCGGTAATTAGATCTAAAAATAGAGGAATGCAAGGTCGAATTTCACAATATTGTTTCCAACCACATTGCGTGCTTAACTTAAAAGTTTTCGCCGGCAACTAGCAACAATGACTGTAGATGCACGTGTAGAATCTAATTATAGAAACCAAAAAGTAGCTCATCCCATCCCAGAAGGATACACCAAAAAAGTAAATTAATTATATTATCCAGTCCGAAAAGAGATCCTTTCATTTGTAGCGATTAATGGCTTTTTTTGTAACCTTTACACTTTCACAGTTCCAGAACAAATTTCCTGGGAATTTTTCTATTTTAATTCGGTGAGTGGAGAAGTTTGAAAGATGTACATCAATCTTAGGATAAGCATGTTAGTTTTTTCTATTTAACTAGCTTTTTTGTGCTAATTGGTGTGCACTGTAAATTAACTTCAACCTCCTAAAATAATGATATCGCACTTTACCAGATTCGTAGTGAAGACCAACTAGTACTACTCCCGGAGGAGTATAGCACATTTGAACGTAATTCTTGTAGAATAAATTCGGAGTGAGTAAACTTGGAATTTCTCCAGAAAATCACCGCATACTTGGTTAATTTTAACAGTTTCTCTCAGTCACAGGCAGGTCTACATATGGCATCTCCTCTAAAGTATTTAAAAGATATTTACGCTACTATTTCTAAGTGAAAGATATCAATATTGATGATATATTTGCATATTGTGGTATTGATATTTCTGTTCTATGCTTTATAGGTTGAGATGTAATGCTTGCTTATCACTTATATGTAGAATAGAAGGTACAAGGACATCTAGAGAGATCATTCTTCTAGGAGATATGTATTAGTTTTCCCCAGTGATGGGCATTTACGTGTAGATTTTCATTGTTTATAATTCGGGATAAACAATGCGTAGACAATGTAGATAATTCATAGTATATGTAGACTTTTGGTAGATAATGTAAAATTTTATTATTTGTGTGCTTGCCATGTATTGAAATTGTCTTAGCAAAGCTAATTACATAAGAGTTTTTTCTGCATCAAATCACACTTTAACTGGGCTTTATGCGTTTGTTTAACTACAAAAAAAATGGGACTAAACCGGAAAATGAGCTTTTTGATGCTGCATTAGATTTGAAGGATTCTTAATACCTGGCTTCGCGTCGTCTCCGTATTGACCCTTTTGTCTTCATCGCTCGTGCGGAATCTTTTACCGCATCTGTAGGAAACCGAACTCAATCAAATCTTAGTATCCACTAAAACGTACCGATCAAGCCATCATAGCCCGAAATCCTGAAAAGCGAGCTACTGGGACCTACTCTACCTATATTGGGAAATACACACTACCGGAGACTAGAGGAGAGCCATTAGATTTAGTTAAGGAATATCGTAACGGGCGTACATTTTTTTCTCTTTTTTATTGAATATTTCTACAATTGTATAAGTAACTAATTTATTCTTATTCCTATAGCAATTGTAATTTATGCCAAATTGCCACATGTTCCCATATCAATTCGTTAAATTCAAAAAAAAGCCTTCCAGGTCCTTTCGATAACAAGAAAATAGAAATATAGTAAACAGAGGAACTGATGATAATTCTCTGCCTTATCTCAAGCATCCAAATAAAATAATAATTCATAAACATAAAAAAAGGGAAACATAGTTTTATATCAAAATCATGAGTCAAGTGAATCGCCTACGAGTGAGAATAATTTCAAAGTAAGAGGATTATTTAAATCATGTTTCAAAAGTGTGGAAATTAAACGCAAATCGAACAATGTATATTTTAAAAGAAACTAATAATGACATTAAAAAGGTGAACTTAATTGTTTCGGAAGCAACCTAAACTACAAATCAAACCCAAATGTAATTTAAACTCTTTAAATCTCGAAAAAGAGAAATTAATTCCAAAACTTCAATGATAGTAGCAGAAAAGTGCAAATTTAAGGCGATCTAATCGTCGATATAAATAAATAAAATACCTACTCCTATTTGGTATATCCGGCATGTCTCGGCTCACGTCGCCGCCAAAAAGCAAGGGGATAAGCGCTGAACTCGGAGAGGTTCGTTCTCTTTTCGATTCTGGACCTCAAAGTGAAAAGTGTTGAACGAAAAAGAAAAAAAAGTAAAGTTATAAAAAAACTGTTAAAGGAAGAAGTGGAAAAAAATTAAAAGGAGGAACTAAAGAAATAAAGTGGAGAGTGGAAGAAGCGGCGGATAAGGAAGAGTATTTTTCAGGAAAGATTGGAGTTTAAGTAGAAGGAAGGAGGAAGGAATCGAAAAGGACCTGGAATAACGTACTGAAAGTTAAGTATAACTATCCTTATTCGTTTTTTCTTACTTTATCGTTAGCTAATTTTGTGGCGGGTTGGCGCATTAGCTGTGGATTTCCGAGAAGGTTTAATTTTATAAGCCGTTTTTTTGTGATCAGAAGTAGTAACTTTTAAAGAAAAGTAAATACTGGAATTTCTAGTGTCTGTGGTAACGGATTTAATCAAACCCGTAGTTTCTTTTTTATTTTCTTTTGATACGCCCGAATACATTTATAACGTTGAATTCAATTGTTGCTTCATTTATATGTTTCATTCCTCGCCCGATTTAGACGGGTTTCGTGGTTTGATCCCCTGTTAAAGAAAAACCACGTGGCGCCCAAACCACTAGCAGGTAGACTTTTATACACCCCTTCTCCTAAGCAAGCCCTCCATCGATGTAACGTTCTTTGGAGAATGTAACAGTATATAAAAAGGGCTATTGTAAATAATTGTATTGTGATCTTTAAAAAAAACGAAGAGTGGAACAGCGAATCCCTAGCGTTGGATATGAGCTTACCACCCAGATCCGACATTCTGGGATCTCTCAGAATGGAACAGTAAAACTTACCTTGTACCCCTTTAATTTAGAATTTAGGTAGAATTTGCAATTACTATTGCTCAATCTTGGGCCGTCCGCTTGAGATTTACACGTTCACGTCAAGGCGAATATCTCGGTTTTTTTCGCGTGAGGCGGGACTGTCTTATCTCGTTACGCTTCGTGGGGCGGGGCGACACTGTTGCGAGTTCGAACCAACGAACAAAGCCACCCCAAGTAATAGTCAAGTGTGACCCACCGGTGGGTCACGCCGCCCCACGGAACAGTCTATTTATAGTGAGGATCAAGATGGCGATGATAAATAGCGGCACACGAAAGTTTTTAGGGTACTTAATATAGTTATCGCCACAAAATTATGGCTTTGTTTCGTGTCACCATACCCAAGGTTAGCATAGATGGAAACTGCGAGGTTAGGGAAATATTTGGGAATGTCGAATCCCATGCCATGAAATCAGTATAAAAAGAGGAAATCCTTGGGGATGTTAGTGGCGAAACAATTACCGGAACTAAGCTTCTAATTTAATTTTGAACAAAAATGTGCAACATTCTTACCTCTAGCAATGCCTAAGAGAGAAGGTTCGATTCTATTGTAAATTCTTTGATCGGTTATATTAGCATCAGTTATACTTATCTTTTGAAAAACAATACCTAATGTTGCCACTTTTAGGAGGTTTCGATATAAAGTTTTATTATAATTGTTTCCACTTACAAAAAAATATTGCGTAATATTAACCAGAAATACGGTAAGTTACTTAATTCTAGAAAAAATGAAGTATAGATCACTGCAAGTCACTTACAACTTGCTACTAAGCGAAACTTTAAATAAACAAGTTTTATTGGGAAAATCAAATTTGTACATTTATAAAACATTTAAAATTCCCACAGGAGAGATTATATTGACATTTGTATATAGGATTTCAAGAATCACCTTCGCTCAAGCACGGGAATCTGTTTCTTATCATTTACAAGTGGGAAATTGGAAAATAAACCTCACACTGAGAGTGGCTATGAAATCTTTTCGATAAAAACTCGAATTTCTCTGAATGCTTAAAGTTCGTGGCGAAAATTGTACACAGGTGCAAGACAATAAATTGACGGTTTTATACTATGAATTTCTGACTTTCAAGGAACAGTCATAAGAACTGGAAAAAATTAAGGACATACATAAGGGAGAAAGGGTCTTAAGGTAGCTAAAAGCCGCGCAGAAATGCAGTGAACTCAAGCTGAAAATTGCACACAAGTGTTCCGACGAAAGCTTTTCGGACTTTTCCTGTGATATCGCACGCCGTTGACGATAATCGAAGAGAAATATTTAACAGCTAGGAAGTGGGAAGTGGAAGGTACATAGATATGATCCTTCGTCCAGAAGTGAATTCGAAATGGAGCAGGAAGCCTTGGCATCCGATTTAATATAATAATAAAATCACCAAAATGGAACTTTGCTGCAGATTATCCCCCATGCGGGGCAAAGTCTTGAAGCGCTTCAAATTATATTAAACAAATCAGTCGCGGCTTCAGCCACTTTTCCTCGTGCCATTGCGGATGTAAACAAACTCGATGGACGTATAGTTAGCCCGCTCGCTCGCTGGCTGGGCGTCTTGTGCTGCCAATCAGTTGTTAAGTGGATTCTGGGGCATTTAATTTGGGAAAACTGAGAGAATATTGAAGAAAGCTCAGAAAAGCTAATTTTAGATAATGGAAACTTTATTAGCAGATTTTTATAGGAAGCACGCAAGGAGGTAGCGCGCTTTTAATTAAAGCAATAATTTCTGCTCTTTAATTCACGGGGAAACTTGTTTTGCCATTCGACTCACATTAATTGGTATTAGAGGGAGTAATAGGCGTTTTTTGGAACAAGGATTATTTCATTAATATTTAGGATGGCTTATGAAGCAAACTAATTTCAATAGTTTCTAATAAAAAGCTACCATTGTTTCGACAAAATATTAGGCTTTAATTCCATGAGCTTATTGCCAACTTGGTTTTGCTGAAATATCCTCTGTTAGAACAGAGGTATTCAGTGCATAAGTAGGATACTTGGTTACCAGACTAAGGACTTGTTTCAAAAGTTACTGATAAAATTACTGATAGTAATCTGATGAACAAAACACCCAAGTTTATCACTAGAGTTGCTAATAAAATATCTGGCAGATAAAAATACTTGTTAAATAAGCTAATCGATAAAGCAATATGCATATATAACTATTCGGTAATCAGAACTATTTCTTGTTACTTTTATAAATAGTATTTAGTATTTTCAGGCATAGGCTTTACTAATCATTCAAGCCTTCTAGTACGTTCCAGTAGAGTCTCTGATAATCTAGTTTGTTTTTCTTCCTTGTGTGGTGTATGCTTGTACCATACATTCCCTGGAGGCGTTAATGAGATCCGCATGGACTGACGGTGCTTTTGTACCTCGAGCCCCTCTAAACACCGAGTCCACTAATTCCGGATTTCTGCTGATCGGAACTTCCGTGAACTATTTGTAGTTCGTACCGTAATTTATTTCACTTAAGGTGTAATACATGGGCTGAATCTGCTCCAGATCTGAATAATGGACATCACACCTCGGGAGTAGTCCTGAGAAAAGTTCAGGTGGGTACAGAACAACAGTAATGCTCCCCTATCCCGTGACCTCCCGGTGCAATTAACCATAGTCGAAAAGGAAGAATGCTCAAGCCTGCAGATACTTCGATTTCACGACAAAATTAGCCAGACCTAAGCCGCCCATTCTAATATGACTGGCATGCAGAACGTGCTTTCAGCAACCAAGCCCAAACGCATTCACTGAGGCCTTGAAGACAATTCAAAAATCTCAGTTTCACAGTAAGATTACAAATTATGTTACCCTTGGAGTGAAAGGCTAGGGTAATGACTTACAGTCGTGTACCCAATCGAAATCTACTCCATAAACATCTAATATAGTCGCCCTAGAACTGATTTTCTCAGTACAAAATCTTCATTATATAATATTCTCTTTCAGATTTCTCGTAAATTATTATTTATCCCACACCAATGTTGGACCAGTCATATCATTGGAAATTCATGCATTACTCTTTGATGCGTTGTGCTTTCAAAGATTCACTGAAGAAAATGTAAGGATAAAAGTAAGGTTCAATTTAAGCATTGCTGCGGTGTCCATGAACTGTTGGAAATTATATACATAAATAAATAATTTCTTTGCAACAATACCCATTGTATTGCTCTGTGCTTTTTACTCGGTTACCTTACCCTTTTCATTATCATATCATTGATGGCGAGAAGCTGGCCAGAATTTATGGTGGTTTGCATCGACTGAGGCTCTCTGCTAGCTTATTGCCTGTGAATACACGCATGCTTCTTGCCAAATCTCTACTTTTGCCCTACTTTACCCAAGGCTGCCTGATATTCCTGCATCTGAACTCTATCTGCTCTATGAAAATCAATGTGGCCTTTAACGATTGCATCAGGTTTGTGTTTGGCCTTAGAAGGTTTGAGGACATCTATTAATGCAGAAACAGCTTGGTTGGGGTTTTTTTCTTAAATAGTTGTAAGCTTCTTGCTTCTATACATAAAATCATTAACAACATGCACCCTGATTAGCTATATAGGCGCCTCGATTTGTTAATACCACATTTCGACACTCCGTCATGGAAGGCTCTTACTTGCTTGGAACCGTTTACCCTCTGCTATACAAAAAGTGGGCTTGGCTGGCCGGTTCAGGAATTTAGTAGCGGTGTTATATTCCACCATTTGAATTGTTTTGCTGGGT
>QYTT01085068.1:11904-23807 GCA_006980735.1 Dasypogon diadema | reverse complement strand
CAAAAATATACTACTGTTGAACTAGATACACTAGAGTGTTAGAATATAGATATATTCCAGTATGCTTCCAACTATTTAACACGAAATTTGATTATATTTGAATTTTAAAATTTCCCAGAAACTTATATAGCACATAATTATATTTTTCTAGAACTAACTATGAATCCTCTTACTGCATGTTCTCAACAGTTAATTGTTCTGTGGAAGATTTCAATTTTAAGTCTACTTAAGTCTACTTAAATTCGTACTTGTTTTTGGAAGCAAGTCACTATAAGTGGTAAGATTTTTGAATGCCTTAGTGAGTGTCTATGGCATGATGGATTAGTCCAGGGCCATGCCGACGAGATCGTTGCCTTAAGGCCAGATCGAAACAATCCAAAAATTTTTTTAATGCTAGTAATTTGTTAGCTATTCCATCCTCTAAAATTTTCTAATCCTGCATAGGACGGGAGCACTTCATGTTTTCCAGAATAAATTATATTGTTGTAAAATGTGGTGGTAAGATGACTGAAAAAGGAAATACTCCAAGGCTGCGATCATAAAACGTTTTACCTTTAAAATACAGCGCGCATTCGCAGTTTCGGAGAGAGAGGTTAGTTGTTTGCGACACTTACTTTTCTCATTATAAGATACACAAGGCTACCCTAAAAAATCCAAAAAACTGATGCATTCGGGTCAACTATGCCTCAAAATATAACTGGAGGAGATTCATAGCGAATATCGAAATGGTTTTAAGAAAAGAAAATCGAAAATGAATCATATTGTCGCCGCATACCAAACTATGCAGAAATGCTGAGAGTGTAATATCTTACTTCACTACTTTTTTAGATTTTAAACAGGCCTATGATTTCGACTTAGCTAAGGTTTATTACACAGGAGTAGATGCAGGGAATATGATCTCAAGAATAAGAGAATTAATCTCATTCCTGGAGGTAACTCCATTCCATCGAAACTCTTCTGCCAGGAGGCTAGACTGCTAAAACCTAATAAAAAGGATATAAAACTATGGCCAGGACTCTATTCCAGGCATTTTCTATTATCCTCTGAAGGACAGGATGCTAAAATAATGAGATCTTCTTCTTCTGTTATGAGGAGGTCGAGATTTTGGAGGACATATTTGGCAATTATGAAGCCATATTTCGAACCTATTGAAGCCGCAAGATGTTGGACGCTAATCAATTACTATTGTTATTACTGTCACTACTACTACTGTTATTTTAAGCACTCAAAAGGTAAAATAAATAGTGGACTCCAAAAATTTTGTTAAATAAAATATAAAATAAGGTGCACGAAAGTTTTTTATGATGAAGCCAGTTCTCCTATCACGGTTAAGACGGGAGATGTCATGTAACTCCTCGTAGTATTTACAATAGACTCGATCGATAATCAATAGAGAAGAGCATTCATGTACTTGCAGATATTCGTAAACTGTTAACGATTCCCGACAGCAATTCTTTGATAATTCACAATCCCAAGCGGTCTAGTCAGACTTCTTATCATATCAATTTGTTAGTGGTAATCTTTTCTGCCGAACGAGCTGATTCAAGGCATTGGCCTCAGGCTGACTAAGGCGTCCAGTCACAGTCACTACTAACGAATTCCCCATGTAAAGCACAAGCACATCATGAAGAAAAAGAATAGAAACGGTCAAGCTCAAGTGTTTCCGGGAAACATTCCAACATAAATACTCCCATTCAACTTAGTGTCGTTATCCTTAATCCCATTTGACAATTTACCACCATTGGTGACCCTAACAAACCTAAATAAGGGCAAACAGAACAGTCTAGGGTTCAGAGAACTCAAAGTGTAAACGCGTTCACTTTAGTGCATGTGCACAACGGAACCAGGATACAGTGAAAAGATTATCAGAAAATATACGTACATATCAGAAAGGAGTCTAGTCACTCTCAGATTAGCCGGATTCTATTATAGAAATCCGTTTATTTTAAGGTTGTAGTGAAAGTGGTGGATATTTGTGTCTTTAGCCGGGATATTGAACAACCTTCGAAGCTATTTGCCACGGTATTGCAGACGGCTTTAATAGATTTTTTTCTCAGATAGCATCTCTATGGATGGCAGAAGGGTAAAAATTTTATGCTGTTTGGAAATGAGAATATTATGCTTCTCGTGGAGACAATCTCTATTAAATGGGCACAGAGACAACTTAAAGATGTTAAAGACTTGAAAATGTTTGACAAGATAAAATCTGATTATAGTGCTTTGTGGCACAATACACATTGGGATAACAAACGTTTTTCAGAAATTATGGCTATGCATGCTGTGTTTTAAGGTTTTATGGGGTTTTTAAGATAATTGAATTGGAGCTAAACGTGGTAAATTTGTTGGTATGTGCACTTATGAATAACACGTTGAGTGAGTAGGAAAAGTTCAGATATGACACTAGTAGTTAACTTCTGTTCTGGAAAGTATTAGCTTCGTCACTTGCTTATACAATAACAGTAATGGTAGATGTATTTGGTCAGGAAAGTTGGGAATTAAAGTGAATATAACACGTTATCTCAGATTTTGTGGGAAGCTGAAAGTGAAATGTGGTAAGGAAGTGAAAAGAATGTATGGAGGAATTCTATAATTATTGCATTTACCAGTAAGTTTCCTTATTTTTGTAGGGTTTCAATGGAGCAATGCTGCTCGTCTCAAGATATAATAAAAGCCTCTCCGCTAGATTCTCAGTTGAAACAGAATAAGTGAAATCAAATGATACTCTTGAGATACTTCGGGGTAGTGGAATTCTAGAGAGTGGGCTAAGATGAAATGTAGATGGAAAATGGTGGGTAGATAAAATAGAACAACAAAGCTAGAAGGTTCATGACTGTGTCTGGTTTCGTTTGAGAAACTACCTTGTAATGAACCTTTTTGCCCGTTCATGTGTCCCAAATAAATTTAAGTAGGGAAATATATCGAGCGGGCCGAGAATAAAAACCCAGATTTCACCGAACAAAGCTCTTGAAACTTTCCTTGTACTTCTGATTCGCAAAAAGAATTGTAATGCTAACGCTATTAGCGTCGTTAGGTAAGTTAGCTAGGATTGCAACTATTGTATAGGGGTCTAGGTGGATATATTTCTAGAGTATCTCTCAAGTCATCATCAAGCTACCAACAACTTGAGAGGTCGAAACGTGTCCCTATTAAATAAAATAAATAATAAAGTTCGTAGAATTTGAAGAAGTATTTTAATTTGACCTGATCGTTAAAAAAAACTTTTGGGAAAATGCTTGTGAAAAACGAAAAGTATCTATCAAGGGGAACCAAAAACTTTCTTTCTTTTTACAGTGTTGCCAAAGCTCAGAGGATGCCCTATGATGCTATAGCACAGCCTTGGCGGAAAGGAAAATAGGAAGACGAGAAGAGGAGTTAAGACGTCAAGTGTAATTATCGGTGCACATTCCGTTGAACAACTGTGTCTGTAGTCCTGGAGGAAAACATAAGATGGCAATCTGTTCAACAATCGTATAGTTCTTCTCTGGAAGGTTTCACGAAATTTCACTGTTGTCTTGAGGACGGAAGGGTGGAGACGGTTCGATGCGCGGGTATCACACGCATGGAGAGTCTAATATACAAGGAAGCGGACTAGAGATTGTTTTTTAAATGAAATGTCTCCATTGCGTTTACCCGGAGCAACGTTGAACAGGTTTGACTCTGGACTGGCGCCCGAGCATATTCCAGACTTAAACGAGAAAAAACAGCGTCACAACCTAAAGAGAAATAATTACCGTCAAATTTTCTCACCGGGCTAACCTTGGATGAGTGTTCACTCTGGATACGTGACCAATCTACATAAGACAGATCTATTTTAGATTTTATCAAATTAGCTATACACAGGGCGTCCTAACAATCGCGGATCAGAGACCTCTCCACCCTCCCTTCTATTCATTTGGGGTTATTACATGGAGCTGGTCTACTGAAAATAATTTGAATGTTTAAGTAAATTATGTACAAAATTACGTATATAAAAAGATTAAGTGACGTAATGTGGACGGGATTAGGCGCCTAAAACAAAAAACTTTTTGAGAAGCTGTCGTTTCTGCATCGAAGTAGGCGGTCTCCAATCTGTATTTGTTCCGAGGAAAATAAAAACTATAGTATTTTAATCAATTCCATCCGTTTTACTCCTATTTAATATTAAGGTTTTCGCTCTTCGCTCAAAGCTAAGGAAAGAGTAAGAATCTAAAAACTTTTTTGAACATAATTATGTTTTTCACGCGCAAGTAATCTTCACTAAAGATAATGGTTAAAGCATGCTATAGGCGAGTTAGTTAGCTAGCTTCGTGCTAAAAAAATTCAGGGCTCTATCCCAGTTCCTGACGTCATAATTACAAAATAGTTGAAAAATTGGAAGGAGGGCAAAGTTACAGAAAAAGCTTACATGGAGGTTCTCTATTTCCCTGCTGTCTTTCGAACATCCTGTCTGTAGAGAACCCCAAAAATTTTTATAATTCATCGTTTATCCACACTTAATTTTTATCTTAGAATTTATCGTTAATGGAACGCAGGACTCTCTACTCTCTGAGTACTTCTAATGCTCTTTTTCGGTACTCTGTTGTTGCAGGGTCATACAATGAACATTGAACTATGCCTTATACTCTTATAGTCAATCGGTATAATCTCTCCTCTCGTTAATGCGAAAGAAGACGTGCTCCCCACTGTAATGTCTCCGAACCTTTTTAGATGGTAGTCCTCGACTATCGACGGTTCGACTTATGACGGAACCTATCTCGGTCGTATGTCGAGGAATACCTGTACTTTGATAAATTGCTGAGATGTATCCTAAAATATTTAAAAATATTTACACAGTCAAAATCGTATTCGTCCAATTATGCATAGTTTCATATTTTGCATTTTGCTGGGGTTATCTAGCCTTACAACCTTTCTTGTGATTTCAATTGGGATTCTGTTTAGGGGGTTTAAATCACTAGCGTATGCAAGAGGTTCCGTGAATCTTTTACATAAGGAAGGGTTTGGTATGCTTCCTTGAGCCTTTTGATTCGCTACATTGTTACTTTTTATTATATACCTTTTGAAAACAACAGCGCAGGAACTTTGCTTTCGACCATAAGGGATAAAAATGAATCAGATCACGAAACTTTTGCATGTGCGGACGAGTCAAAGGGCACATGGGTTTCCCCATCCGGTTAAATTCCTCTAAATTTAATGTTACAAAAAATAAAATAAGTCTTTGAAACTGACTCTGAATTGTGTAAAATTTGCCAAAAATTTGAAAAATTTCTTATTTTGCAGGTGCATGTAATTCGTTGAGTAGGTACCTACTGTAGATAGCTTTATATTTGTTCAAGAAAACAGTTCGTCTTTCCCAAATCTTGAATATTTCCAAACTTTAACAAAATTAACGGTGTTTCATAGAATTCAATTTGTAAATTGATATCGCAGATGAAAATACAACCAATATAACCACAAAGCACAAATCTTGAGAAAACAGTCACATCAGTAGTTTGCTTTGGGAAAACGTTTAAAGTTGATGATTGGAAAGTGCATTTCATCAACTAAATTAACTCGAACTTCGAACAGAACTTCTACATAAAATTGGAAAACTTTTATTATCTCCAAATCCTAGTGGCATATCTCCTTTCTGAACAGAAAGCCAAACGGACATATGCATTTAATCAGCAAGCTATAAAATTAGCATAAATAAATTCAATTTGACCAATTTTATTTAACTACCAGATCTAGTTACCCTGAAGGCGGATACTCATCCACATTGTACCCATTCTAATGCACCAAATTTCTACAAAATTTCTCTTGAGATGAATCTTCTAAGACCACAGTAGAACGGAAGGCAAAAGAACCCATAACAACTTGAGCACTATCTCCCCGATGATGGTGGTAAAGCTCGCTTTAATTTTACTCGGAATGCTATCAGCTATCCCCGTGTAGTTCTCATATTTCCGCATCATCAATTTTAGTAAAGCGATTCTTTGTGTTATTTTTGTATCTCGCGTGTAAATTTGCTCCACAGCACACCATTTTCCCACACTGTAGCATTCCTTAAGAATCCACAGAAGCCAAGGATAATGGAGAATGTTGAGATAGAGCTCATAACTTCAGAAGGAGCCAAGCAGTAAATAATGAAATCATACCAACGCTGCGTTTCCGATGGACAATAGCATCCACTAGTCTTTTCACTGAAATATCGCAATTATATTAGAGTCCTTTTGTCTCCTTTTTTAATTAAGCGCCAGTTGATCAGGAATGTAAATTTATGCAGTGGTCGTTCGAAGGAGAAGGTAATTGTTTTCACACATATACAAGACAGTGAGTAATTAAAGGAAATAGTCAAGTCTGGCAGCCCCGGCCGTATACGAGCCCCTGATAGCTTACAATTTAGACTTCCCGAGAACAGTTTAAACTTTTTAGTAGTTCATGACATCAGTTCGTGCTACTTGTTGTGGACGACTCAAGGCAAGGCGCTGACCTATGACAACAATGAACTTCTGAGCACTTGAGTAATGACGGCAAATGTTGGGCACGAGTTGTGGCAAATGCCGTGCAAGGCATACAAAAAACTTGGATAACTTCCAAAAAATGATAACAAGGAGAAGAAAATTGTCACGTTCGTGGGAGAAGGAAGGCTCCGCGATAAATTGCCACACTTGAATTGGAAGGATATCAAGGCAAAAATAGCCCTCCATAGTCCCTGACCAATTTTTTCTCCTGCACGAAACTTCCAACTTTGCAACTTTCTTATCTCGCAAGGAAAATTGTGTCGTGTTTTTCGAGTTAGACACATTTGTTATTTATTTTATATAATACAATGATGATGAGTAAACTTTCTTATTTTGATCATTTCCTGATATCTCAGCTCATTTACTTGTTGTGCCCCACTTTCTCTTGGTTTCGATATAGTGAAGGCATCTTCTACAATTTTAGTCCTTTTACGAAGCTTATCTATAGTGTATTGATGTATTACTGCATTAATCCTGGTGTAACTTTCTGAAAACATTCTGCTAGTATTACCGCGCTATATTATAGATCGAGAAAATGAAGACTCTTTTACTTTAGCAGGCATTTATCAAACCCTCGCAAGTAGAACTTACTTAGTACGTACACTTTTGCTTGGAAAACTGGTAGAGGAATTACTTATCATACCAGAGGTAATATTGACATTGGTCTCACTTTTAATAAGCTCACCTGATTTTGAATTTTGCTTAATTTGAGCTGAACATAGCGAATTTCCAGGAGGTACTACTAGACGACATTGACGGTCCCATGCATGTGTTGGAGTACTCCGCAGTAAAAGAATAATTTTTTTACCACCTTATTTAGGTGAATGTTCAAGTTCAATTTTGATCCTAGAATGAGGATATTTTACTTTGATCTCTGTTTTCTAGTAAGATTCAGTTAGTAGACGAATTCTGTTTTCTAGTAAGTCTGGGTTTTATTGGTTTCAGATGATCAAATTCCTCTTGTGAAAATATGTCTCCAGAAGAACCTTCAAAGTCTCAATATTTACATTTATGTGCACCTCATCAGGCCTTATTAACGATCCCAACGTACCATCATCGCGCTTAAGGATCTTGATCGTCCGAATTGCATGACCGTGTGTAGCACAAGTTGGAATTGGAGCTAAGCATGAAGCATGACTTGAAGCAATCCGAAGCAAACTGGCATGACTGTTTGCTTGCACTGAATTAGTTTCATCCGATTTTATTTTATGCCAAGCTTCATGCCCAACTCCAATTCCAACTTGCACTACACACGTTCATGCAATTCGGGAAATTTTACTAATGCATGCCAAATTGGCCGATTTGCATGAGGGTCTGTAGCAACCTTTAGGAGCCAGGAGAGTCTCTCGAGCGCAGTCTTATAGGAAGGCCTAATGTTCATTCATCTGTCCAACCGCCTGGTTGGCCTACTAAAATTCTCTACCAACTCGCCCGCTTTCTCATACTTAGATGCCACTTTGGCAACCACATTATTAGAGGTAACCAAGAGGCACCCATAGGATTAGAGGTAACGAAGTGTTGCATAAGATCTTTAATACCTGCTTGACTTTCTGTGTAGATTACAATTTTCAGTCCGGAAAGTTAAGGTTTCGAAGGTATTTGTTCGGCTTGAGTATGATTTTCACCTCCGTCTGGAAAACCCTTGTGTCCTCTTCAAAGTGTACTTCCATATACAACACCCGGTTCTCACAGATAATACCCACCCCAAAGTTATTTCCAGTTTTTGAGCCATCTGATGTAGAAATGCGTCAAAGGATATTGATGTTCCCAAGTTCCCTTAGCGGAATTTTGAGTTCAAGTTCCGAAGCAAACATCACCTTGAGCAGGTGCTCATTGTCTATCTCTAAAGCAGGAACTACCGCTTGCAGCACTCCAACGCTCTATGCTTATGCAACATCTCAATTATTTTATATGGAAGAGGAGTGCTAGAGTTGATTGCTTGTAAGTAAAACCTTTCTCGATGGCATGGACCACCTCATGTAGTGTGGTGTCTACAGATTTCCCTTTCGTATTTGCATGCTGAAGTTGTAAGATCCCATCAACTTTAGATGTGAACCCACTTTAACCTCTTGCCACAGTTTCGGGGTATATCTAATCTAGTCCTAGTTTCAGTTAGTTTTCAACCATTTCCCAGAAACACGCTTAGTAAGTTGTTTGCTCAAAAACTACAATTTTAAATGAAATATTGAAATTTCTACAACAATTTCAGAATGAATTTCATCCTTAAAGAACGGACATCATTCTGAATCAGGCACACAAATCACGTTTCCTATACACCCGTAAATTTGATAAATTCAGTGTCTTGTCAACCTCTGCATAGATTAAAATCAAATCCAGTGTTCCAGACCTACAGCTATCGTTGTCAGGCATCACAAGTTATCTCTAAGGAATATTTCAGATACAGGCGAAGTGAAAATGCTGACTGACGTGGGAGTCGATAAAATGTTGTCTTGCAGTTTTTGGCAAAATTCCTCAGAAATTATTTCACCCAAATCACCAATATCTATTGGGGTTGCTGCATACAGCTTGATGAAGGGATTTACGATTCCTGTCACAAACAATCGATTTGCACTTCATCTAAGGACAAATCCATTACTGGCGTTCTTGCCGTCAAACAAAAGCATGAGGGAATTTCCTGTCAAAGTCCTTCTTCCAATAAACGACCTTAAATCCCATTAGTCGTGAGGAAAATAACGTTTTCATCCCTGCTAGATTCGAGCAATATAACGTGGGGAATTATTAATTAAGGCACGAAAAATTGAAATGCTCCCTTCTTTTTCTCTGCAAAAGTCTTGAGGTATCCATGTCACATTGGATCGCCTTCGATGCATATTCCCAAAATTCACCTCGCATATATTTTCACGTCCCCTAAATCATTTTTCAATTTAAAGCAGGGTGAATATAAAATTTTATCAAAAATAGATCTTTGTCAAAACTGTGACTCATTAATTTGTCACCGAGTACAAGCAGCACTTCTCGCATTCACGTATCCACGTAGAACACACGACAATTTACTCTGCCCCACTTTTCTGAGAAAGAACTCATATTTCACATTGTGCTCATATGTTGTTCGCACTCACCCCTACAACATGTTCTTTATCCCGAATATCGTTCTAACCATTAATCACAATATTCGTTCATCCATTACGAGGTTGTGGGATTAAGGATCTCCATACAACTACTACACGTGGGGTATGTGAATTTCATTCCATTGTCAATGGGAACGAGGTCGGTGATGGTGGATTCGAACTTTTGCTACCCCAGGCCCAGCCATCTTTCAAAATATGCAACCACTTTGTTCTCAATTGCATGCCAAGAGCCAGTACCAGTAGTCAACTCGTTTCCAGCATTCATCCGCCAATAAAGAGAAAACTGTAAGTAGTTATGTGCACAGAATTGGCACATGGTAACGTATTCAGTTCCGACTTTCTAGAACTATATTATAGCATACTCCAAGTGCATACGGAATCGACTTCAGATGGGAACTTGCTAACATATTTCAGGACACACATGTGCGTGTATTTTCTAATTGAAACCATTGCAGCGTACTTAACCTGATACTAATGGTTATATTCACGGAACCATGAAATTTAATAGACATCTATTTAGAAGGCTTGCAGTTGGCATATGCGTTGACAATGAGGATTTATTGTGTTGTGGTACAACTAGTATCTAATATACCAATTGCAGGGTGTAGATATAACCAAACGGTAATGAAGGAACAAGCAGTAGCGATGAACTTCACAACTAACTTAATTTCGGGTACTAATTGTGTTTTACTCGTCCTTGGAGGGAAATATGCTCAATCGAATTAATGGTATAAAGAAGATAAGAAGTTATTAATGAACTACTTGCTTCCTAGAAGAAAACGACGCCAGCAGATACGAAAGATATTATACACAAGGATACGTACAATTTGGGGTGGCTTTTACGGAAGAAAACAAAAATACAAGAAGACCGGAGAAAAGGTTCGGCAAATGAACTGAGAAGTCTACAATTTTCCGGAAAATCAGATGTTATATCCGTTAAACAACCTTAAAACCCTTTGTCGAAATTTTCGAGATATTTTTGAACGCATCACAGCTTTTCACGTAGAATAAGTTAAGAGGGCAAAATTCACTCTTCAGAGAAGAAAACCATGGATGTATGTACCCCTGATGGTAAATCGGCTAAGCTAAGAAATCCATCCTCAACGGAAGTCAGCCCCATGGATTCTGGGGGATGAACGAACTGAAAGGATATGATCTGGGGGACGAGCCCGACTTTCAAGGCGAGGTGAATATTGCGGCACTGAAAACTGTCAAGAGGTCAGCCGGGTCCATAAATTACGGAGGAGAGGAGGAGCGGAACACAAAAACTGACATATTAGCAAAGCGAAAAATAATTCATAAAAGAACCCAAAAATTTGTAGGAAAATATGACATTGCTAACAAACTAAGAAGGCAACTATGTGGTCGTGAAGAACGACTAGAAGAAAAGTGGGGGAAGAACCCTCAGATGGTTAATTTTGTTCAACACTTGGCGCGGTAGCTTTATATGTCACCTCTAAAGGATGGGAATTTTAAATGATGGTACTTGCAGACTGTGCCTGGAGGATACTGAGACCGCGGAATAAGCAGAAGGATGGCTGTCACAGGATGCCTAAGGCTCGCAATAACAAGAGATGTCGAGGTTAGGGTGCTACCAAGAAACTCTCAATGCAGTCCACCAAAATCGGCTCCTGCCACAGGGATTAAAAAAGACTCGAAGCAGAGGTGTGTTCCGGTATCTTCCGAACGGTTCTAATAAATAAATAAGCAAACCCATATGGATTCTCTTATTTTCGTATAGATGTAAGTTACGATAATTTATGGTAGCAGCTTTTGTAAAACTAACTTCATCTGTAAAGAGTATAGCAGTCAAAGAGAGAATCAGTAGCGTCTGGTTCTAACAACCAAGCAAAAATAGCTTGTTGTGGTAGAAAGTCATTCTCACTTAGTCTCTGTGCTCTTTGTAGGTGGTATGCATAAAGTTGGTATCACTTAGTTTCAAAAGTTTACTTAGCTTTAAAATACACCACATATACGAAGGAAAAGTACGATGGAATACCTTGAAATTTCTGGGAGTAATTAAGGCCAAAATAATTGTTTCGTACAACATTTTGTTCAAAAATGTGTATTCATTCAAGAAGTTATTTGACCCTGAAGAGACCCATATAAATCATATAATCGAACGTAAAATCTTATGCTGTTTCCGTTTCCGGTGTCAAAAATAGGATATTATATAAAAATAAAACCGGCCAAGTGCAAGTCGAATTCGCGCACGAAGGGTTCCGTACCATTATCTATAAAAACGGCAAAAAAATCATGTCTGTTGTATGGGAGCCCCCCTTAAATATTAATTTCATTTTAATTTAATTATTTATTTTTAAAGTGAATGTATAAC
>QYTT01085059.1:0-10180 GCA_006980735.1 Dasypogon diadema | reverse complement strand
TATTAACTTTTTTCCTTTTTCACCTGTCCTATCTCTTTGGTTAACTTACTAACCGTTACTTTTCTTTCATGCTTGTCAGCGAGCGTGTGAGCGCTTATTGCGGAGATAGGTAAATAGCTGTTAGCTTCACGCTGAGAAGTGCGCCTTCTGGGCTAAAGCGAAACTCATTATATATATATGGGGCAACCTGTCACAGTCACAATGTGTTCTGCCATCTCAGTATTCTCCAGGCACAATCTGCATGTATTAACCTTTATGATCCCCAGCCTTTTCAACTCCCGTGCTAAGTAGTCAAAAGGACAAACCATTTCCCTTTCTTCCTTTCTTCTTGCTTAAAATTTTCTTTTGGTAAGTCGACAGGGTAATCTAATGCCTTAGCCGGTGGTGTTCGTTTATTAACCATTTCTCGATTAGGTCCTAGACCTCCCCTAGACCTCCCCCAAAAACGAAATGTGGTTCTTCCATAATTTTCACCTGTTTTGCTAAGATGTCAGCTCTTTCGTTCCCTTCATGTTCATGTGTCTACTGACCCAAGAAAATATTACTTCATTTTCCAAGGTACACTCATTGCTTTTTTGCACACACTCCATCGCTAGGGATGCAATCCAAGTATCTGACCACTGCTAGGTTGTTCAGTGAATGAAAATTTTATCTCCTCGCACTTACCGTCCTTTAGGTGGCCCAAGACTAAAATCAGAGCATTTGGCCCTCCTTTAAGTGGTCCAAGACAAGAATCAAGCATCAGTGCTTGCTAAACGAGATATACCTTCTCAGGTTGACATAGTAGGACAAATTTAGATTTTCAAAAAGGATTCCTGCACTTTCGTTGCCGTCTTTCTGAATCCGTCCTTGAATATAAAATATCCCTCATTCTTATCTGTGGGAGTGGTTCACCACTGATAAGAGTCTTGTGAAACGTTACCGACCTTTGGTAGTTATACTGACCCAATGCCAGATCAATGACAGCCAATCTTCTTTATCAATACGAACAAAAGACTCCAGTCGCCTAGTGCATACTCTTTAAAGGGTTTTGAAATAAACTCCTGATGGCGCCTAGAAATATTTTTGAATCGTATATAGCACTGTTTTAGGAAAACTAGGAGGTCATGGATATCTTCACCAAAAAATAATGTCGTCTTCAGATTTTGCAGTAATGATCAAAGTTAAAAAGTTAACTTTTATCTAATTTTATCAATTGAAGGCGATATTTTTTACAACTGAACTATATCAATATCATCCCGAATGTAGCATCGCTACAAAATGTCGTCGAATTGCTTTCTCTCAATCACTTGACTCAATTGACTTAATAATTCCCATTTATGTGAGAAAATCTGATAAGTTATATCTCTTTGTCTGGCACTGGCTATTGTACACGCACTGCTTATAGCTATCAGCAATCCGTAAATGAAGTCCCTTTACAAGAGACTGCTCCGAATTGCCATTTTATACCAAAACTTTTCGTGCCCAACGACATTATTTAATAAAGCAAAGCGCTTCTCGTCTGGCTCTTATTCCAAAATCTTATTGAATTGCCAAAAATCATATCACAGAAAAAGCATTTGGCACATAAAAAATTCAGAGCTTTTCTTTCAAAGCGACAGGAACACTCCCCCTCAATCAACAATTTGATATGAGGATGCTATTGAACACATATGCTCTTCCTCTCCAAGGCTCTTTAGGTTCCGGTTTCATTGCTACTGCCCTATTCAGTTACGGCACAGCATCCCTTCTCCTAATTCCGACCCTGAGTGGCTCGTGTGAATGAACCAAATCACATACTACTCCAAATGTGTGTACAACCATACTTCGACATAACGTAAAAGCTCTTCAGGACCCGTCCTCATCTCGTCGAAAGCTCCTGACTGTTGTACTCCATTTCACCAGGAAGATAGACATCTACCTCCTCGCCTACGCTTATAAGCCGCCACACGTAAATACATGGGTTTCCACTTTGAACATTTTGCACGTTTCATGAACCAAAAACGGATTGTACATAAATGAAACCGATTCTATAAAATTATCTAGATATCTGGATGGAGGCACTGCTGCAGCCACGTCCACTGGTGTAGTCCTGCACAGGAGTGCGGCAACATGTGGTGGTCAATGTAGAGCCATTAATTTTTGGCGTCTGTGACGCTACAATGGGGCAGAAGCAGTCTACCATGCTCCAGTAGTTCTTTTATTATCTTGCCGGTATGTCACTAAGTTTATAGACACACCACTTCTTTCTGGAGGAACTCTCCAGGATATTATGGCGGTTGATATGAACGTAAAAAGTAGAAAATATCTAGCGAATGGCTGGGAAAAAATTGAAGGAATCTTTGATAGAGCGAAAAACTTGGAATTTCTCTTCACTTTGCAACTTCCGAGAAAACGGATGGACTTATCTTCGAGACGACATCTTCTGTGCATCGACTCCGCATTCTCCTGCATTCCGACACCCAGCTCTGCACGGGTAGCAAATGCAAAAGGACGTCATCCCTGTGACTGGAAAGTTTCACATTTATTGTTGCTTTTACCATTTCGTCGGAAGTTGAGACTTTTGCAATTAACGAGGACCCACTCTGAAAGAGCAGGAAATTCATCACCGAAACGAGAATGTATAAAAATGAAATTGTTGAGAACGAACGAAAATAAACTTTTTGCAGAGGCATCAGTCGTGGAACGGAGTTAGAACATGCCTTTATTGTGCTTGAACTTTGGTGGGTTTACGACTTAAATTAAAGGCGTATTCACCGGTAATGAGCTCCCTGCTCGTAATAAAAGATTTCTTGTGTTCTCGGATGTTTCATTTGGTTGAGCATGAGCTGGAAAAGAACGTATTTATCAGCAGGAATTCGCATTATCCCCAAATGTATTTTCGTACAAGCCTGCAGCCGGGGAGGATGTATCTATTGTCTCCATTCATCATGTAAAATCCACGTTTCTCTGTATTACGTGCTAAATTTAGCAGCAGTGCCTGAACATGTAAAAGGCCTTTGTAGTCCATAACTAAGCAAGAATAGGATGTAATGAATGATTTCTTCAGTGAATTTTTCGGAAATCGATGCTAACGAATGGTAGGGATAGACTAAGGAGTCAGTAATGCGAGAAGAAACAACTTAGGTGGCAGGTGAAGTTCCTCTGTGACTGGGGAAAAGAGTGTCTAAGTAAGTAAGACCAAAAACACTACTCTGTTAGAGCTATACCGACATATCTTGGGCAAAGTTCACAGGATTGCTGATTTATGTAGGCTAACGATAGCGGACACATATCATCTTTCTGCGGCAGGGGAGAAGGTTAGAGAACTCGTCCGAGAATTCTGTCAGAGGTGCACTACGACTTCTTAGCTATGGATGAATGTACTAGGGGTCTCGGCGTAAAGGAGCATTACTATCTGCATTCCGTCTGGGAGCCCTTTCCTCACGATTGGTCCCACGATCGGATTTGCATGATTTAAACTAAGAACAGATGCGGGGCAACATTCCATTTCAAGTAGAATGAATTGACGTATGAAAAGTTTGTGGGGGCTCCGATCAGCGAAAATCCTGAGTTGCTGAATTTGGTCTTTGTGACCTCGGATCGCACCTCTCAGGGATGTTATCAACCCATTCGTTGACATCCACGGGGACTGTACACAAGGACACATACTGGGCACAGAAGAGGTTCTGAAGATTTCGTTTATAGGACGCCTTCGTCTTAACTCGGTCATCGCATACAAAGTTCAGCCAGCGATACCAATTTAGTGGTTTTTTCTCGACTGATATGATTCTTTTTGTAAAGCTTAGCTTTACTAATCTATTATTAAAATAATAAATTTTAAGAAAACAATAGTGCAATACGCGGTGTCTGAAACATTTGTCTACATGGCTTTATCCCGCTTTGGAGCTCTATAGTACCGCGGAAAGAGTGAACCTCTTGTTGGACTGACAAAAAAATTGTGATGACGTGGGACTCTATTTCTATATATCAAATTTATCTTTCATTTAGGTTTTGTTTCATTCGTTAGCGACTTAAAACTGAAAATTTTGAGCTCTTGTTGGCGCCCCCGCTCGCCTGAGGCAATTTTAACTTTGGCTTTAAATATTTTCTTTGTCAAAATGGTTTTGTGAAAATCATATTCTTTTTGCATTTTTTATATTTTTCACTTTTTGAAAAGATTTTTAGAAATAGACTACACTAGTGTTAATTTGGTCTATTGCATGTTATAGTCATTACTTAGGTTTTTTATTGTTCCTTTTAGAGTCCCCTTTGTTTACATTTTATCTTTGCCTTAATGTCTTACCTTTCTATTAGACTTTGTGCCACTTTTTGAAAGCTTTTGTGTTTTTTATATGTAGTATCTTGTGCCTATATTGTATCTTTTTATATCCTAGATTCCTGGAAATATTTTAGCGAAATTTCAATTAACTAAAGAATTCTCGAAATGACGACGCCTGTCGTTTAACTCTCTCCCAAGTGATCCTCTAGTACATCATCATTCTTGTTTGATCTAAGTCTTTCCCCGGTGCCAATTCACCAGGAAAAGGTTTATTTTATAGTCTCCCCTCCTGGATTTCTCAGTTGCGAACCTACCAATTTTCAAAGGTTTAGCCTTGGGAAAAGCATCTCAAATTCTTTCCTGATATCCTCCTCCTCCACCGATTCGTGCATCCCTTTAATGAGCAAACTAATTAGATTTTCCCTTTCCTACGAGTATATGTAGCACTCTACCGCCTTATCCCAGGTCTCCCTTTTCTGTTAAATTTTTTACGAATATCTTACTATCACCTGACTTTGTGATTCGTGATGCTTATCCCCATCCGCCATCTCCATTTCGTTCAACATATCCTTGCCTTACCCATGTTTAGATTCTTGGCTATTATAGGAGTTTTTTTTAAACATATTTGTCCTTAGTTTCCCCCCATGACAGCTGATTTCTCCTTCCAAGCCTTGTACTCACTCCATGATGTCCCCCATATCTCCCTCAACCCTTTCTCGCGCATTGTCAAACTTCCTGGATTCATTCCCATGTATCCTTAAAACTATTCCAAACCCTCCATTCAGATTACCTAGCAGGCTAAATCTCTTACACTCTAATCCTACTTTATGCTTCCTGGAGCTGGATCCTTACTTACAGATTCTTTGGCCTCTTCACCCTGTCATACAATCACCAATCATTTTTCAGCTTCCCAGGCCTCGTACCGTAGCATCCTGCTTCACCTGTTTCACCTCGTTCGACCCTTTGCAACCAGGAGACCCCTTCATATATTGTGTGTGCATATGAAACCGCTGCTGAGACATAGATGGCGCTAGTGTCTGAATGCATCAGCGTTGGCAGATGAGTTTATTGGCGCGTGTAGTTTAAACATCCGACAATAATATTAAGTTTACAAAGGTTTCATTTTGCAGAACCAATTTTTTTTTCGTCGATTAAAAAAATGTTCGAACTTGTACTAAAAAAAGAGCATTTGCGGGAAGTTCAATTCACCTTTAATTGGAAGAAAAGTGCAGCAGAAACTCATCGAATGCTTGTGGAAATTTATGACCAGTACATTTTTCAGAAAGAACTTGCAGAGAATGGTTTAAACGATTTAGAAGATGTGATTTCAATCTTGAGAACAAAGAACGTGGAAGACCTGAGAAGAAATTAGGAGACGTTCAATTGCAAGCATTATTGGATGAAAATTATAGTCAAACGCAACCACCTGCAGAGGCTTTAGAAGTTGATTGAGCAACTGTCTCTAGACATCTAAATGACATGGGAAAGGTCCAAAAGGAAGGAAAGTGGGTTCCGTACAAACTGAAGGAAAAAGACATGGAAAGACGAAAAATCATTTGCGAAATTTTGCTTACCAGACAAAAAAGAAAGAGTTTTTTGCATTAGATCGTTACTGGCGATGAATAGTGGATTTATTTTGACAATACTAAATGCAATCATCCAGGCCTACCATCAACATTGCAAGCAAAACGGAATATCCATGGAAATAAGGCTTTGCTCTGCATCTGGTGGGATCAGAAGGGTTTCGTGTATTTTGAACTTCTAAAACCTTATCAAACGGTTACAGCTGATCGCTACCGGCAACAATTAATCGATTTGAACCCAGCACTGACGGAAAAATGCGAAGAATGGACGAAGAGACGGGGCAAAATCATTTTGCTCCATGACAATGCCCGGCCTCATGTGGCTAAACTAGTGTAGGAAACGTTGGAAGCACTAGGCAGGGAAGCCTTACCCCACTCCGCGTATTCACCAGATATAGACCCTTTTGATTACCACTTGTTTCGTTCGATGCAGCACGGAATTTCGGAACAACGCTTCAATTCCTATGAAGAAGTGGAAAATTGGGTGGTCCAATGGATTGCCTCAAAAGACCCGGATTTCTTTGAGTCACTTATTGGCGTTCGAATTTGCAATAGGGCAAAAATCGAATATGTCTTCTATTTTTGAGAATTTTTAGATATTCAGAATTCAAACTTTTAAGAAATACCCTATGATTTTATGAGTGTAAGTGAAGTATTCGGAAATGTGTACAACTATTCATTTGTAGATGTAATAAATTGCCTGATTTAGATTTACAAATCAAGTAAATACGACTATAAAAATAAGCTGCTCAAAGCCTCCCTGTTGATACACGATAAAGTCCCAAATTAACAGAGTTCGCTTCGCTTATTACTTCAACGCTACAGGATGCTTTTGGGTTTTACAATGCTTGGACATGTTTACCCCATTAAAAAATAAAATACATAAAAATTCCGAAATGAGTTTACGCTGGGTTGCAAATGGCTCTAACTTAATTTGGGTGATTGCAAAATCTGCCTAACTCCGTCCGGCAATTAGCCGGGTGATGCTGCTCGCCCTTATTTTTGTACGTGCCTCATTGAACTTTAATTAAATCGTATAGTGCCTTCGGCTAATGATACGTGTGTGGGTTGTGTGTATTTAACCCTCTGCTAAAAAGGCAGAGGATTTGATTTCATTGTGCCCATTAGGACTAATCGGATTCCTATCAGTTTCACGCCAACACAAAATCACGGCGCAAACCTAATGTCGGTTAATTGGACATTTTGACTGGCATTTTTAAGCCTCAGCTAATCAAAACGTAGAAAAGTTTTCCCTTGTTCGTCGGCTGATCCGATGTTCTGTGTCTGTCCTTGTTTTGTCTCCTTGTTGAATTTATCGATCCGGCCTTAATGGAAATAATTTACACTTAATCCGTACCTTGCGCTGATTTAAGCCAAACAAATGCTGGCACGGCTTTTTAGGGCAATAGGAAACGTTTGTATAGAATCTCAACTGTCATGCACTACCTGCAGAGGACGGTGTTTTTTAAATTTGTTTTTCGCCAGGAAATGAAGCGCGGAATTTCCCTTTTCACTGGATACATTGGCGTGTAACAAACGCTGAGCGGCGGGTTATGTACGTTCAATTCTGATTTTAATGGAAATATGGGGATTGCTTTTAAGGGCTTTTCGTTTTATGTCCAGATATTGGAATGGAACTTCAAAAGATTTGCGAAATGAAAAATATTTCCGGTTAAAATTAAGTTTTGATGAAAATGCTACACATTCAGTCGGTGAATACCTTAATGGCAAAAATTGATTTCACGTAGACACTGCACGAACCTTTGAAAATTAAATTTTAATCTCAGTTATGGATTTTGTTTGTCCAATGTAATATACATCCTCCACCCAAATTCTTTACTATTATGGACTACATCTTCATCATCAGTGACTTAATTGCTACAATACGGACATAAATTAGCTGAACTTTGGTTAAATTTTCTTCCATTTCTTTGAAGTGCAATAGTCATTGTTTTACGAAAATAATGGCATTGTAAGAAAACTAACTAGGTGCAAAAGAATGGCAAAATGCGTCCACAATCGGGGCCATTCATCTACCGCGCAAGCCCCACCTGCTGCTCTTTCTGCGTGCAATACTAATCAAGAGCTGCTTCATTTCCGCACACGAGAGGACTGTAAAATTCTTGCGAATCCTTACGTGTCTAAAGCCACCAGATCCGATGGTATCTCGCCCCGCTTCCAAAGGGCTGCGTCTCTTCTCAGGCTAAACCTCATTTATCATATTGTAAAGGTATTTTTCCATCATTATGGAAACTTTTCCACGTTCAGATAGTTCCTAAAAAAGGAAAGGCATGCGATCCCTCTACTCACAGACCAATAGCAATCACTTCGATTCTGGCAAAGGTTTTTGAGACTATTATTAACATAAGATTGATAAAATGTCGTGAGAAAAACAACCTCATCCATTACCGCAAATACATCTTTCCCTCCGGACTTGATAACGTTCCTTATCGAACGTTGAGATCATTACCTCTCACCTCACCTGCGGTGAGTGGGGGATGGTTGCGTTGGACATCTCGCTTGGCTTTTGACAGAGTCTGGTACTCAACCCTTTTAGATAAACTCACAGCATTTAGTTTCGACCCTTCTCTCCTTACTTAGATTGATACTTTCTGACCCTTCCATCCGTGTTACTTTGCAAGGTGTCATCTCTAAAGCTTACAATGTCAAAGTCGACGTGCCACAGGGCTCTGCACTGTTCTCCGCTCTTTCATCGCTACTTTAATGGACATTGTTCTAAAGAAATCTGAGGTCTGATTTCTTGTAGTTTTATCCCTACGCACATCATCGACACAAGACCTAGCAGAACAATGAAATTTCGAGAATCTTTCTACTTTCCCTGCCAGCTATAGGCCACAGTTATTTAAGTAAAATGTGCACTGATATTTCCATTCAACCTCCTAACTTCCTTTTTTTCCCACATCCCCACTCTCGTCGTGTGAAGAGCATCATTACTTGAATTGTACTGACGGCATGGCAGTGTGGTATGTGATTTCTCCTGGGTGGGCGGCGGATTCTGTGCTGGCAATTTATTAATTATTCTTTATTGATAAAATTCATATCTTTCATACTTTCAACTTCGATCTTGAACAACTTTTCAAGGACACAACCGACCGGTATCGGTGGAAGGCCACAACTACTTTATTTCTTTGGTCGTTATCGTGTAATGTCCTTGTGAGGAGTTGTAAGGATTTTACAGGTTCAAAGGACATAAAATCTTTGGACGCCATTTCGAGGGGGATGGAGTAATTTTAGGAGGGGGGGAAGAGGTCTTCGAATAGGGGTTGATCAGAACACTTCAAGGAATCGATCGGTATACCGCATATCGATTAATATCTGGACACCCTGTATACATGGGTTAAACTACATACAAAAATGGAAAAATCAACTTGACACATTTGGTAAGAATTTGATCTAATCCAATTGCCTTAGACGTGATGCTCCTAATCGAGTTAATACCATCAGAAGCACACTGAAAATTACAGCAAACATAAAGTCGTCGTGCCTGGGAAAGTAATATTCCCAAAAGCTAAGAATACAAAAAGAAGAGGATTTAAATTCGCATTTATTATTTATAATTCGATTTCGCTCAATAAATAAACGTTAGTTAAAAACAAAAGTCTTCTTCTTTAGTGATAATTACCTAATATCAAGCACCATGCACCAAAGCAGCGCCAGTGAGCCACTTGGTCGTATGGGAATTTGCTCTGCATTCACCTCCCTAGCGAATGCAGAGCAAATTTCCATACGACCAAACCGAGCAAACTCTGGAGACCTAAAAAAATAGGTGAACATATATTGAACACACATTGAAGAAATCTCGGGTATTTTGCATATTTTTAAGTGGCACCTGAGCTCTATTTCTATTTTATATTAATTTTAATTCTTATAAACTGAAATGTAGTCCTGTGTTTTGGCAAACAATTGCACGCTCCGGGAGGAGTTAGAACACAAAATTGAAATATGTTTCTTGTTCGAATTAAATTAGAATAGATTATCTACAATATCATTATTTATTAAATAAGGATACAACCATATACAATTAAGATGGAAATCTTTTTAAGATGTACAGATCAATCAGATCAATGAATGAAGTAAAAAATAGGGGATAGATAGTACTTAAAAAGAAAGAAAAACTATAAGTAATGTATATAGAGAAGAAAGCAAAAAAAATACATTTTAGTAAAATATGAACTAGTGATCAACTAGTGATCAAAGCTTTGCAGCATGGACGAAGCTAGAGGTTGGCATAAATCTATGTAAACAATGTAGACAATAGATATTGAGTCCTATCTGGACGACCCCGACATTCAACTCACAAATAATTCTTATTGATAAATCGAATTTGACCAATGTT
>QYTT01085058.1:5095-17663 GCA_006980735.1 Dasypogon diadema | reverse complement strand
TTTTTTTTTTCGTGGCACTTTAAGTGCACATATCTCTGTAAAGAGCTTGAGATTTACGGAGTAATAAAACTATAACTGTAGGAAGTGAAGGGCTTTTAGCTTTTAAATCAAAGTACAAGTGAAAAGAACGCTTTTATTTTATTATAATAAAACTCCGCTGTTACAGATATCTTCTTAAGTAAGAATTTTCCATCTGAAAAAATACAAATGGAATCAACAAATTTAAGGTTATTAAAATGTTACTGTAGTGGTTATTTATTTATTGAGTATGTATTATAAAGGAAAAAATTATATTTAACCTGTTTACTAAGAAATTGATACGATATATTCGTGCATGGGTTCTAAAAAAGTTAATAACCAAGAACTTTTTTGATTAGTCTCTTATTGATGATGCTAACTGCATGTAAAGAAAAATAATAAAATCAATGCTCACTTTAGGATCCTGGAGTACCCTCTACGAGCAGTCAGAAGTCATCTAAGCGATCGGAAACCGATGTATGTATAGCGAAAAGGAAAAGGATTATCTCCGGATCCACTCGGGGACAAATTTTAGGGTTGGATTTCTGGAATGTATCCTATGATGCCAGATGAAACATTCTTGGTGGAGTATGCAGATGAGATTAATCATGGCAAGAAACAGAGACAAATTAACCAAGATATTATACATATGAGCTCTTGGTTGGAAGATCATGTATATTATCTGGTACGTGAGGGGGAAAATACGAAGAGAACGAGTAATGGCATCAAGATTTGCAACAAGTAGAAAAATGAAGAACACAAGGAACTCAGTTAAGGCGTGAAACAGCCTTCACTTTGAAGAAATGCGGAAGCTATTTCGAAGTGTCCTCGTAGGCCTAGAAATGAGGGGCTCTTCTAGTGGTTGGCAGTACCACACGTCAGGGAACAAAAAGAAGAACACTGTTGAACATCACGCATTGGATGTGAACAGAAAGGGAATTCCATAAGAGTACAGTTTGGAAAAGGTAACTAATTTCAACGAAAAACGAAGAATACCTACCTAATGCAGTTTCAGTTACTGCGAATATTCATGTTGATTATACCCCCATAAGTGAAATAGGCAGCTATAAGCACCTTATGTAATTTTATTTCGAGATCGGCATAGTGGATATATACAATGGTAGTTAGACCTATTTTGTCATTCCCGGCGGTAGTCTGGTAGCCTGCGTTTTTCGCGACACATCCAGAGCTGCGCTAGAAACTCCTGTGGGGCTCTTTGTGAAGAAGATGGCAGTGAAGGCGGTTCTCAGGATGCAGCGGGGATCTATGATTGATGGCAGACCAGGTGCAGGGATATTCATTGAAGACTTAAAATTATCCTACTATGTTAGCTTGGGGATATTCACCTCCGTTTACCAGGCGAAATGCTGGCTGTGGTTAATGCGTTGGACTACTTAAAGGTGGGTCAGGTGCACGGAAGTAAAATCTGGACAATAAATCAGGGGTTAGATGCATGGCTCGGATGGAGGTGAATTCGTTTGTAGCGATAGAATGTGCATAAAAACTCAAAGTATCATGATTTCAAGCCAGATGACAATGGGTTCCAGCATTTGTATCTGATTCAGTTGATAAAGTTCCAAAAACTTGCAGGAACAGCTTACACGATTTTCCTACTGCCCACTTCACACAATCGTATCGGCTTTCATCATTTGAATCTTCTTTTGAACAGATAACACGAAACAATAACAGTCACGTTTCCTTCAGTTATTAGTTCCATAGAACAGCAGGCCTAAAACCCAATGCTTAATATCTCATGTGTATATATCTACAAAATATCCTGTTAACAATGTCCTGTTTCATGTATATATGTATAATAAGACAAGATTATTATATTTCAAGGAGTATTATTTACGTTAAAGCCTTATATAAGGAGAAGGAAATGCAAATCAGGATAAAATGAAATTCGGAGAGCATATTTCATGAAATATCTCTGATGAATTTATGTGAACATCTTCTCTATAAATAGAAAAATCAAATAAAGGATATATTGATTTGCTTTAACGCGCCTATAACTCAAATCTGGTAATTCAAATTTCCAATTTCTCTTTTCGTCCGTGTTGTTTCGTTCGATTTGAAAAGAATTTGTTGCAACTCTCAAATTACAATTGATTCAGGTTCCATACGATACAGATTTCTTCCAGCTAAATGCCAAGTTCGAATCATTCCTCCATGAAATTAAAAAAAATATCAACGAATGAACGAAAAAATTCATTAAAGTCACTTCAAAATCAAGGCAGACATCATAACTTTTACAGCACTAGGAAATAATATTTTCTTGAATATTTCCAAGTTATAACGATATTGACCCAAAAATGAGGTGGGAGGATTTATTAAGTATACTTTATAATACCCGTAAAGTCAATTGGGAATCTGTCTATTTCGGGGGATGTTTCCAACCTGGGAAACTTCGTTTCATTAAATATTCAACTGGACTTAAAAGACGAATTAAAAGTTTTTATCTTTTGAAACGTGGAAGCGAAAAAAGAAATAGCTCGTGATGAGAGTTAAATTCAATTCAGTTCAATTCTAACTCAAAAATCCCCCGGCGAAGAATGACTGTAATTGCAAAAAATGTTCATTAACTGGAAAAATATGCTGTGTTAATTTGAGGGACAATAAAAATGAAAATATTTTATGATTGCTCTTGAAAGTATTTACGCAATTTATCTTTTTTGTGAGTCTTTTAATTTTTTAACGTAAATGAGCGGTTTTGAAAAGATAGTTTCATTTATTTCCAAATAATTTACAACAAAAATTTTTCTTCATTATCAGTTTTTTGAAAATTTCTAATTTTTAAATGACATTGCGCATCAAATTTTAAAAATTTCCTTCAGTTACCGTTCAGCTAAAGATCTTTACAAGTATGCCATCTAGTCACTATCCTTTGAGATACCATACCTCAAAAAGATGGGCACAGTTGTGGATGGCACGTGGAGATTCTGTTTAGAGGATGTTGAGACAGGGGAACACATTCTATGCCACTACGAAACACTGTCTTGAAGTATCTTCATTTTGTCAAATGATGTTTCCATTTCAGCACCCAAAAGAATCATAGGTTATATTAAAAGCCTTAATTTCACAGGGCATTCTCTAAGTTTTGGCTACACTGTCAAAAAAGTACCCAACTAACTGGTAAGGGATGTTCTACGTAAGTATAAATCGAGACTTACTAAATATAGTACAACAGTATTTGAACTTCTTACGCCATTCAGATTACCGGGTAGAAAAAACGTGACCCTTTTGGGATTAAGACTTTAGTGGTTCTGTCTTTATACCATTTCGAATCTATGAAATGTTACGTATCACTAATTATTGGTTTTTTTCTGCTGTATTCTTTGTGGCTACCAGAACATTCTAAAAACTTTCAGATCGTACACAACTTGTGTTAAATCCAAATCCCGGATTTAAAATAGTTGTGGGCAATTTTTCCTATGGTTAACAACTGCAAAAGTTTGGGGCTTTTTTCACATCATAATTCAACATTCACGTTTTGTTTGTTTGCTAATCTCAGGCTGTGATTTAAGGTCATATAAGCATCGCTACCCTTGCAACTTTTCAGACATAATAAGAAAAACCGGAGCTATTTTGTTTTTGTGGTAATATTTTGAAAACATTTGTATAGTGTAGGCTACAAAGTTGTGTTGTATTCTGTAAACTCAACACCAAAAGCAAAACAGTTCCGTTACCTTCTGGAAAACTTCAAGGGAATACAATGTAATATTATTTATGTAGAAAACCCAAAAGTCTGATTGTGGGATTATTCGAATAACTCCCAAAGCGTAAATTTGGAGAACAAGTGGTATCTCATTAGAAATGCCATGATGACGTAAACAACGTCCCAAACGACAGAAATGATTACATCAAGTATAAATTTTTTAATAATTGTGAATGAGAAGGAAAAAAAAAATCTGAAGGAAAAGTGCTTGAACATTTTCCCGGTATACATTGGAAAGGTCAGTTCACTGTTCTGAATTTTAAAGGTAGGTTCCCGGATATTCATCAGTGTTTCTTTCAATATTTACTTACTCCAAAGGTAAAAATATTTCCGTTATCCTGCAATTCGCATTTTGCAGATGGAAAAAAGTTGGGAGGGACTTTGTAGCTTTTATCATAAAATGCAAGATTTCCAAACAATTTCTGGAGTCGGTGTATAAAAGGAAACATATTTGAAGGTGCATACTTATTTGTAATGGTGTTATGAGCGTTATGTACTTTGTGGAGGACATTATAACCTATTTTTTTATTCATTATTTTGGTCATATTGTTTCCTTCGTAACAGATATCATACAAACCTGGGTTTTCAAGAAACATGAATCAATCTCGTTCTTTCACAGGATTTTAGAAAAGTGATATGCTTTTGCTGCAATAGTTTGAGTTATTAAAGTTGTTGCCAACGTGATATCTATTACTTTCCTACGTAAAGGTTGGCTCTCCACCTTTGCGTAATTATATAAAATGACTATTAAATTTTAAAGAGACTTTCCCCTTAAGTTGCCTTTTGAAGATGTGTTGCAAGTTGGCTATCGTCCCAGAAGGGAGGCTGATTTTAATGAGTCGCTTTACGACGGATGATTTGGTTAACATGAAATCTGAGGTTGTACCAGCAGAGTAGGCTTTTAAGTCAGAGAGTCCCTAGCGTATGCTACTCAAACTTACCTTGCTTCATACCTATTTTCGAACAAGCAAATGAACTGAATACTTCAAGAAGTACCAGACATAGTCTAATTTTCGTGCAGTGGTCAGGCTGGGTTGTGTAAATGCTCTACTTCTTTATCTAGTGCTTCGATTGCTCCGGTTACCCGTAGCTCTCACCTGAAAGTATTATAAGATATATTTGAACAGATGCAAAACTTTTATCTACTTCCGGCGGCACATACGAAATTTACCGACATGCTTTTGTAGAATCAATTCCATATGCTTTAAAATTCTGTCATTGTAACACATGAGGAATTGCTTTGCAAATAGAATTCAAATAATATATTTAATAGAAATCCTAAAACGTGCACGATTTTCCCAACTAAAGTTCCAATAATCAATAAAATCCTGTCAATATAGTTCGAGATTGAAAGACATTACGTAAAATTCTTCCCAAGTCTAAATGTGGATATGGTGCTAAAGAAAGTTTTCCAGAGAAATTCCATTAAATTGAAGTAGTATAGTTCCAAGTGTCTTACGAAGGTGAAATACCCGTTTTGATTCCATTTAGTTTGAAATCTTCCATTAGTGAGGTAAGGAGGAGAAACTTTTCAAATTTCAGAAATGGGCAGACTTTCAAATTATCTTTTGTCGGATAGTCAGTTGGTAAAGTTAATTTGAGCTAACACTTTTTGAAGTGCACGTCAAATTTCATCCATGGAATGTATGTAAAATTATCTCGGTGCTGCTTAAATTTGAATAAAATATTTTTAATTTAAAATATTTTCTCCAAGTGCTACTAACGAGCTGTCACAATGTTGTCCTTTGAAAGTAACGACTTTAACATTGTTTTTTGTTTTACAAATGAGAACGGACGGTATAAAAGGCAAAAGCTGAAGTTTTGTACTGGCCAAGTAGAATATCTCTTCATGAGGTAAGGAGCTCTTTTAGTATCTTGAGGGAAGTGTGCATAGATCTAAATTAATTAAGTGTACATGATTAGTTTTATGATACAGAGGCTTTGGAATTTTCGTATAAAATAGGTTCAAATCCCATTTATTGATTAGACTGCCAAGAAATATTTGAGAAGTGAAGTCAGCCCATGAAAGACATAACGATTCATAGAATTCTCTTCTCATTCTTCGTCCTTATTCTTAGGTAAAGCAGTTTAAGAATAACAACGATCTGGAAGCGGATAAAAAATTATGAAAAACTCCTTTAAATATTCTATATGAACTGATATTACGCGATAATCTCCTTACCGGGAATAAAGACAAACTAGTAGTTTTTCGCAGGAGGATACGATTCCACATTTGTTATCCCTAAACAAGTTTCAATGCCTGATGGTGGCACAGTCATCATAGTCTGTCCGTCAACGTGTTATCTCGAGAACACCTTAAGGTAGAGACTTAAAATTTGGTACACAGATATTCTATTAAAATTGAAAGATCAAATTCATAAATGGACCAATTTGGACAACTCCTGCCTAGGGTTACCATATGAAACCTTCATGTATGTCATATAAAAAACCGATATAGATGATAAAATTTGGCACATAAGTACTTTAATAAAACCTAAATATCCTGGCAGAAAATGAACCAAATGCAGTTACAGTCGCTAGTTTTCTCTCAGGTGTCTCCGCATTATTAAGCCGAAGGACTTAGCAAAGAACGTACTCTCCATGAATATGTGAAAATTATCCAAATTTTCAACGAAAATATTAGCAAAATAGTAAAACCGAACTCAGGAGCCTTGAGTATTGGATATTCGGATTTTTTTTCGATTATCATATGCTCGCTTATTGTGCATATTGCAAAAGGAATATTCATTTATTTCATTTTTGCGTTCCGTTTGAGTTCTTCAGTGATGTCTCTCTTGTGCCCTTTCTTGTCCTGCATCCTTTCCTTTACATTGCAGAAAGTGATTGCAAAAGCAATTCCATATCGAATATTAAAAGGGGGAATACACATGTAATCAGTTAAAAATGCATTGGAGTCTGTATGTTTTGCACTCCAAAAAAATGGAAATGTGTGAAATTGAAGGCTCTCTAATTTGCATCCTAAAAACACATGAAAGGATGCACTTGCAAATATAGGAGAAAGGGATATGTTCGTTCCTACATTGCAAAGTGTGCAGTAGTTTTCAGTTGAGTTAACAAAATCCATGTAACGTTAGCCTTATGAACGCTCAATGAGCATTTAAACGTTTCTGTAGTACTTAACACGGTAGGAATAAACATACAAAGTTTCACTTCCACCCCCTTGCCCCATTTGTGTATCTACCGCCTACATAGGCAATCTCAAACAGAATATTTCCCAGGAGAGCCGCATAACATTATTTGTCTTTTCACGAAACCATAGAAATTTCCGGAGTGTCTACACAGTTTACATTCTGAATACTTGAAATTTGCTCAAACTAAAGCCTTAGGGAAACTTTGGATTTTAATAAAGGACATGCCAATTATTAATATTTTCTTTGGAAGTTTAGACAGATATTAAAAATAAGATTAAATGGAAGAAAATTTTCTTTTTAATTATTCTAGGTCGTACGATAAAAAGTGTATACGTATTTTAGTTGCTAAAGTTTTTTTTTTACTTTTTGAAGGGCTTCTTATGTCACGATAAAGTTTCAAAAAGAAAGTCCTTATCTAATTATCAAGACTGTGGATGAAACTACTTGAGAAGTCTGGACAGGAATTTATACAACGTTCGAAGTTGTGTTTTTCTTGCAGATCCAAGTTTTATCCAATAGAATTGTTCCTTATTAACTTGCACCTAATTCACTTACATAATATTCTGCTCATCCCTTTCAACTCTAACTTAAAATTTATCCAGTGATGCAATTTTTAAGGAAAACACAGCGATTTATTCTTTGAAAATTATCTAGATTGAAATCAATTTTCTGCTATGATCTCTTTTATTCCACGATTTTTTAAGGCTCGTTTACAAATATAAAAATATAAAAGCACCGACTAGAATTTGGTCACAAGCAAACTATTGTTAAACTTGTCCATAATAGGAGTATATATATATGTGTGTCCATATATATATATACTCCTATGATTCTATGATGCTATAGCACAGCTTTGGGAGGAAGTAAAGTATTAAGGGGAGAAAAAGAATAAGGACACCGCACCACATGGCTCAAGAAGGATTCTCGGAACTTCACTGTTCTGCCAGATATTGTCTCAAGGACGAAAGGTTGAAGACCGGCTCGAAGCGCGTGTATTACGGATAGTGGTTAATCTACAAGGAATCAGGCCAGAGATTTCATTGGAACAATGTCCATTAAAGTTGTGATAAAAGAGCGTTACAGAAGCGACAAAGCGTCTGTGTTGCAGGAATCGTCAATGAGTTAGAAAGCTTTTTGTGAACTTTTTACAACGCAGACAGCGAAGTAAGTCTTGTCCCCGATCAAATATGCGAATTAAATTCAAGTCTGGGTCTGATATGAGCCTTGTGTAAGGCCGGCCACTACGAAGTTTTGTTCCAGATTTAACCGATCGTTCAGGTCGGAGCAATTTTCAGATTTACCCGATGTTATCTACACGATACGGACTTTGTTTCCCGTTTTGCGTGATAGAAAGAATGGATCGGACTTTTTATTGGTAGGACGAAGTTCCCACACACTTCAGTTTTTTGCTTCAGACTTGAATGATTCGGGTAAATTTTCAAGACTAGCTAGAAATCCTCCCTTCCACTCTTAGCCGACAGATTTGGCCCACACACTTCAGATTTGCCCGATCGTTCTTGGGACGATAGGGAAAATCTGGAGCAAAAGTCCGCAGGGTGTGGCAGGCCTAAGAGCGTTCTTCAACAAAATATCCTTCAGGATTTTGATTTTTGGTTTCACAGGATCCAGTTTCTGCTAAAAGATATAAATACTTAGAATACTCTTTTCTTAATGAGCTGTAGAAAGAAAAGAGGGTGAGGGTTTCTTCCCCAGAAATTTCCTTTCGCCTGAGTATCCTGAGCTTAGGTAATACTTAAAAGAAGCAACATTTTGATTACAATAGAAGTAAAGTTTTGTACCGCCATTGTGGGCTTTCTTTTTAAGAAATAAGGTATAGTGTAAGATTTAAAAAAGAGAAATTTAGCGTTTGTTCAACAAAGAATATCAAATGACTATTTCCATTGTAGGAAGTTTTTGGATAGATTGAAAAAGTGCATGAGAACTCTTGCGAATAAAACGCCATATTCTAGCCTTGAAACTTTGCAATTGTATACGAAGTCTGTATTTGTGTTAATAGTTAACCATTCAAATGTTTTAGAAAAAGTTTTAAAGAGACAGTATTGCGACCCAATTAGAAACATCGGATTAATTCTGCAACATAAAATTTTACTATTCACTTCAGAGAGCTCTGTGTGTCTCATTAAATGTTATATAAGTAGTGGCGGAGCCAAATGCTGACATCATCAGTTTGCAAACGTAAATTTCCTTCATTTAAGTGCAAACTATTGGCAATTAAATTGGTTGTTAAAAGCATCAAAGGTCATAACATTTCAGTGCTCTCATAAGTACTTATTTTTTTTATGCCAGCAAATCTGGCATTGCACCAAATTCGTCTATCGGTCGTAAACTTACATATATCTTCAATTGGAGGAGTATTTCAAAATGTATCCTGCCAACTACACTGCGAATGGCACAATAGGCATCGAACAGCAGAAATCAGGAACTCCTAGATGGAAGTGATATCATCTACTTTGAATAATTTTCCATTTGAGCGACAAATAAGCCGGTAAGTCTGTAGAATTGTGTCATCGCCATAAGATTTTATTGTTGATATTGTTATTGTTCCGTGACGAGACTCGGCACTCCTTTGCAATCATTCCACGTGAAAACTCCACTAAAGTATGAATAATTTCTCACAGTCGCTAGATAAATTTTAGAATTGTACTGAGCCATAAAATTGGAGTAGTTTGTCATTTGCACTTCGAAAAACCATTTCAAGCTAGTAATCCATAATCGGCGAAGTGGAAGGCGTCTAGATGATTTGCGGGTCCCCTTACTTATTCCAAATTAGATGAAATTCTACCAAAGCCAATAAACCAAGAAATACAATTTCTCGTCAATTTTCTGTTTACGAAATTCGCCAGGAGCAATATAAATTTTGAATGGAAGATAAATCCCATAATGGTGGAGTTTCAGCGAGCTTCTTCTATGGCCAGTAACAGCGAAAAGCTATACAAATATGTATTGTGAACTTGTAGAGGAGAATGAATGGATTTCTCTGGGGAAAAGAAAACCAAATAAATTCATTTTGTATTGGGTGATTGCATAAGCAAACCTTTTAGTCAAGTGCAAATGTTTAACGAAATCACTGAAATTAAATTGAATGCTGTATGCAACGAAAATACTGGATTTTTGCAAATATGCATTTCTTTGAGAATTCAGAGCGTAATCCCCTCAACGAAATAGATTTCGTTTGTAAGCAGATTAAAATGGAGTTAGAGAAAGACTCATTTAAATTCACATCCCTTGCCCTATTTATTTGTCTCCGAAGTCTTTGCATTTAACAAGAAAGACTAGCTGTGCTTCTTTTAAGATAAATTATGTTTGTTTTACAAAAGTTGAATCATTAACGTGGAGTTTATGTCTTTTTGTGTCGAATGGAACTAAATCCTTTTCATAATTATCCAACTCTTTGGATATCTAATCGCCATATACAAACGAAGGGGTATAATATTTAGCTGTGAATTTTGTAGAGTTTATAATAGAGACTTTTTCTTTAGTGTCCTTAAGTTGAACTCACACTGCATCAGTCAGTCAAGCATAAGCAAGCAAGTTCATATCTATGCTGCATGATAGAAATTCAGTATGAGCTCAGCCTTATTTATGATATTATAATCGCCGGCCATTGCATTGAATACACCTGCGTCATCTTTGAATCCATGCATGAAATCCACTTTGAAAAAAACTCCTAGAGCGGAATTTCAAATCCTTTTAAATTTCTGTCATACTGCGGATCCTTTCTCCACACAGATTCCTCTCCAAGAGCTTGAACAAACGATAATGGACAACTGGCCAGCACACTTATTATTTCGCCTAAGATATGATATGCAAATTATCTCTATATATTGATTTATTTCCTTATGCTTGCGTAGATGAGGTGCAGTTTATCATGGCGCCTCGTACAAAAAGTTAATTGTTTTGATTGATGATGTCTTCACTTCTGTTCCCACGAGCACAATTCCCCTTTTTAATGCTTTAAATCTTTTGATAGTGTTCGAGAAATCTACTTTATGCAGACTTTACTATATAAGTATATCTGAAATTCTTAATTATGTATTGAGTTAATTATAAGCCACGTGCAGCACAATAACGATTTTCTTCTATCCTCGTGTAACATTTAAATAATCTCTTTCTGTTATACAGGGTGTCCGGTGATTAATCGATATGCGGTATACACCAATCAATTTCTTGAAGTATCCTGATCAACGTTTGTTCGGAGATCCTTCCTCTCTCCTTAAAATCAGTATGCCCCCCCTCCTCAAAATGGCGTCCAAAAATTTTATGTCTTTCGATGGAGATGTACCCTGTAAAATCCTTATAATTCCTTACAGGACAGCGACCAAGAATCCATTTAAAAGAGGACACTTGTGGCTTTCCAACGGTATTTGTCTCGATAGGTTTTGTCCTAGAAAAGTTATTCAAGGACAAAGTTGAAAATGTTAATTTTGTGGTCAATTTTGATAAAAAAATTCGCATGATCAAAAATTCACATTGAACAATCAATGTCTTCCTTTTTGTATCCATTTACATATGTTTCTAATTCCCAAGGTAATATATATTGGATAAATCGAAAGAAATTATATGAAATCTTCTGATTCCTAAGGGCGTTTATGGAGACAGTGAAACACTGTTTTCAGAAAACTACAAACTTTTTACTTTAAAAGCAATCATATAGTCTGTACAAATATATAAACTTTTTAAAATCTTTTCTTATGGTCTGTAGAGATGGCTATGTTGTGGACGTTACTGAGCCACATGCAAGGATGGTAGTCGAATGCGTCTATAATGTCCAATCGTTTAATCCAAGAAGATGGTTCTATTCATTTTTTATTTTACAAAAACGACGTGCTTATTTTAAACAGAGGGTTTGGAGACTCCTTTGCAGACATAGAAACGAAGCCAATATACCGTCAATAAAATGTAGGTACGAGACAACTAAGCATCGAATATATACACACCAATAAGTCTTGTTTAGTGACGATTGTAAAATGGATCTAAAATGGAAGTGGATGGAGTTCGGCAATAAATTGAGTCGGCAATATAAAGTGTGTGTAGTATTTGCAGTGGAGGGGCAAATTTATAGATGAGTCCATTAAACTCTTCATAAAATTACTTTTAATTTCGCAAACTCTTATTTGAGTTTTTAATTATCCAATTTAATAGAACGCTTTTTATTTTTATAAATATTGTATTGTGCTTCAAGTTCTTAATGACACCAATTCAATTTTATTTTATTTAAATCATATTTAAACATTATAGTTATAATTATTAAAAAATACTTAATGTCCTCTTTTATTAGTATGCTTAACACGTTGACTACCGCAATTAGCATAAGAGCTTTCGTGAGAGAATTACATGTTAAAATGCCTTGGTTGTGAGAGAGCTTTTAAATGTCGGTCACTGGTGATCGGCAAGACAGTCAACGTGTTAATAAAAGAAATCTTGTATAGCACTTTAGATTAAAACTTATAAATTCAAACTTTTGACTAGAATTTATGAATGGCACCTCTGAATCGAAACTTATGATTAGAACTACAATTTTTTATCGCTTTTCTCATCCGAAAATTTTATTTTTAGAAAATCAAAGTATCCTCGTTGCTTAAAATCTTTTTGTGCAAAGTTATTATTTATTTATAATAAATTCTTATGTTAACAATCAAAAATATTAAACATAAAATGTAGC
>QYTT01085056.1:0-12160 GCA_006980735.1 Dasypogon diadema | reverse complement strand
AAAGGGGGGGGGGGGGGGGATCATGAAGGCTTATCCGTTTGGCGGCTCGTTCTTCTGCATTGGGGAGGTGGTGGTCATCCTCTCCCGTACCCCCCCTTGGCATTCTCCTGCTGAGAGTTTTAAGACGGGCTCCCAGAAGGTAACATGAAGAGAGACAAAAACTCACAAAAGTCCACGTTTTTCTCTGAGCCGTTATAAAGAGAGGGGGGGGGGGGTTATAACTTTTTTATCTATTTTTTATATATATACACACTCAAAACGGAACAAAACAACATAATTAAAAAGGAAGAGGAATAAAACTCAAAAGGCTTTGAGGTGGCAACTTGTATTTCTTCAAATGCCTAATTAAATAACTAGATCTAACATTTCTTTTTGTTTTCTTCTTTCCACGGGCAAAGAGGTCTCAGAGTCTTAGTGGTGGACAGTCGAGTCTGAAAGGAAAGAAACACACTCGTGAGAAAAGGTCTACGCACTAAACGGTTAATTCTTTCGCTGCCAATGTAATTAAAAAAACGAAAGAACCGTCTTAAAACTTATCCTGGGAGCCACAACATCATCAAGAGGGAACCACAAGATGACGCCAACGAAGTTCACAGATAAAGGGGCGGAGAGGAACACCTTCTCCACCTACATGAGGAGGAGATCCATTCCCCAATGTACTTACCCCAAGAAATCTCGATGAGAAGGAGGGCCATCCTCATGGGCAATGAGAAGGAGAGCCATTCTCAAAACCATAAACAAGGTGACTCTCAGGATAATATTCTAGCTGATCACTACATAACTTTTAGACAGTATTTTTAAAACTAGCATTTCAAAACTACAGAAAATTATACTAAAACTACGAATAACTACATTAGCAAACCTTTAAACTCAGTGAGAATACTCACAGTATATTTTTTCCACTCAAAATGTCAAAAATACTACGCACTTCAAAAATTTTACTATTTTTCTTTTTATAATAACCGCACTTCTGCACCCTTGCACTGCACTACTAAAAATGAATAATCCGTGCAGAACGAGAAAATGCTCACCCTCTTACGTGATATCGCATTCCTTTACATAATCTTATCTTTTAGGGTACTACATACGCGCGGCTTCGACTTTGATTTCGGTCCCTGAAATACGCCTTACCTTTGTCTCGAGTTGGTAAACTAATTTACATTTTACAATTGCCTTGTCTCCTGTTAGATAATATCTTACTGCACCATCATAAGATATGTTCTGATATTTTTGGCAATTTGGTGCCAGCTTTCTGCACCATCGCACAAAATTCTGAGGCAATTTGTTTTTCTTTTAGTGCCGACTTTCTGCACTCAGAAGGATCTCATTTATTTATTCGAGTTTGAATTGAAAGGTATGTCTCGGCTTTAAGGGACCTTTTTCTTTACCCTACTGATCTCTCTACTTTTCTATCATTCAAATACATAGCTGTGAATTTAATTCAAAGGGTTTTCGAAAGGATGTTAAAAAACAAAAAAGGAGGTTAAAAAAGGGGAAAAGGAATATTCATACATTCCAACATAGAACTGTAAAGTGTAGTTTAGCTACCTGTGCTCGTTTAAAAGTTCAGTGGCTGAAGCTGCTGTACTTAATGAAAATGAAGCGACGACATCTCCCTGGAGAGGCCCCCTAGGTTTGATTGAAATTGCTGTAAATGAGTAAAATCGGCAGTAAAAGTATTAACCCGTTGGGGTTACACTATCCCCCGCTTGAGAACGTTTACATGTATAGTTGAATATATAAGTATAAACAAATATTTCAGAAATCCTACAAACACCTGGAGAATCACAGGTGTATCAATGTCCTACAATGAAGTATCTAAAATGAAAAGAAAGTTACAATTAGTATTAAAAAATTTATAAAAACATTTTAATAAACGAATTTGTACATGCAAATCCAGGTTTGTTTACGTGCTTTCTCTGAGAAAGTTTTTACTTTTTACGCCAGAAATATTCAATCGGCTTTTTACTTTTTGCATGTGCAGGCATGTGCTGTTATAGTTGGACCTTAAACCCAAAATTACGCCGATTAAAACCAAATAAAAGTTTTGCATGTATCCTTATAATTTGGCCTTAGTCTTTCTGGTATCTGTGAAAGACTTAAGTGTGTAATATATGAAATATTTTCATATACTGAAAGATCGAAGTTATACCCGAAGCATTCTGCCAGAAAAGTTCTAAGTAAAGCCGTATAAGTTACTCACAGCTGGGAGTAAAAGCAGTATTTTTAACAAACAATTATGTTAATATAATCCAAAAAGCAGTCTAAAAATCAATAAAACAGTTGTTATTGTTTTAATAATTTTAATCTATTTCAGCATAAGAGGTTTGGAGTTAATGCTCTAAACTGTAACAAGAAAAAAGTCCGCTCCGCTACAAAAAAAAAACTTTAAATAAACACCCGGATTAAGTGCCACCATGATAAATAATCACTTAACAAACAACAAACTGAATACGAAGCTTTGTCCTTTGCACTTGCACTTGAGTCACTTTCCACGCATCACTTCATGTCGGCATCTACGCAATAATATTCAGTTGCACCCCATCAAAATTAAAAGTAAAACCTTTCTGGTCTATTCCTCTCTTCCATGCGGAGTTTTTAAAACAAGCAACTTTAAATTCAAAACCATAGGAGTTTAGGCGATATGGAAGAAAACAACAATAAATCCTGTTCGGTTTAGAAATAAAACGAGGATGGTTTAAAATAGTTCTTCTAACCAATTTTCCGCATTATGTCAAAACTTTTTTGGACTCGAGGAATAGTTAAAATATTAAAAGTTTTAAAGATAAACTAAAAAGTTTTATTGTGAGTTTGAAACGCCCCTTTTGTTTCAAGATAAGACGTATTTTATTCAAGATTTTCAAAACTTTGCTAAAGTTTGGAATCTAAGCTTAAAAAGACTCAAATACCATTAAACTTTTTTTTGGTTTCAGAAATAGTCTGAGATTTTTAACCGTGTAGAGAACATTTTTTGGATTATGGTGAGCAAGTTTCGTATTTACCATACTGTGATCTGCGCATGTCCAGAACTTGCCAATTCAATCATAAGGAGCACCGTTGTACTGCATAATATTATCCGCAAAACGAAGTCACCTGTTGATTCGCCTATTGCAGAATGTTAATATTTCAGCAATGCACGATGCAAATGTTGGAGGGTGGATGGACTGTGGTGTGACACTAGGATCTAATCATCCATCACACGAAGCACTCACTTTGCGGGATGTTTTAAAGGAGTATTTAAATGGTGTACAAAATTCGTAACAGAAAAAAAACTATAAAAGTAAATTCTAGAAAGAATAGAATTTGTATTACATTTATTATAAATTTAACTTACTTATTAATTTAAATCTATATTTAAATACTACTTCCATTAATTCCTTTTCGAGGTCTGTACTTTTCTCAGGTTTTAAAGCAGCTAGCGTATTTCTAATAAATTCAGTCACTGCATCATACGGCTTTGTTGTAAGTGGAGCATTTATTGCTTTAATTAATTCCCGGGTAGTTTGAGAAAACACCTGTTCCATGGACGAATTAGTCCTTGTATTCGTGCGCATTTGGTTTGCGGGGATTGCAAACTAAAGGATACACTGCATCTAGGAGCTGTTTTTTGAGCGGTGGTGTGGACGACGTTTTTGATGTGGATGAAGTGATTACTGGCGTTGTCATCGGAGACGATTCATTAACACTTGGCCACGGCAAAGATGGAGGAATTTGACTTGGTCCCGGCCACAACGAATGTGGAGGTTTTCGTTCAATCGCCATTATAGGCTTGAAATAGGTCATTTTAGGTGTATACACAGCTATTTCTGACAACATAGTGTCGGGCAATAATGTTTGCGAATCATCTGTCATCAGCGTCACTACATTACCACGTTCCTCCATCACTTCCGTGTTCTACAACGAAAAAATACGTTATTAAGTCATGTACATATTTTATTGAAGCGTAGTACTTACCTCTGTCAGAACTAATACAGGTTTCGTCTTAATACGCTGCTGTTGTTTCCTTGTCCACTTTGTGGAATCCGTGACTCTGAAACCGAAAATCATGCGAAACTGCACTTCTAGGTGTAGTAATGGACTTACTTTCTCTTTTTGTATGCTTCATCAAGGAACTTTCAATGATGGAAAAAGATCCATTTGAATCCACCAGATAAGCCAGCTCCACTGCGACAGAATTCATTTTCTTTATCACATTCGCGACGGTATTTCTTTCTGCGTTTTCTGAAGGTGAGGTATGCCTCTTCACCTATAAATGCAAAGCAGTAATATTGCATACAGCAATTACTTATAACTTGCATTGACCTCTTAGCTGATAAATTGAATTTTTCCCCTATTTCTCCCCATATCTGGTTTCGCTTATGCACGTCTTTATAACTATTCGAGGAAATGTTCCACAAGCACTCTGTTCCCTGAATAATTTCAATAAAGGGTCTAGCCGGATAAACTATTTAAAAGCGCCCCCGCGCGTATGGAGCTGAAACTATGCACAAATGTTGTATGTTACATCAGTAATCATATCCACAATGTTTTACCCCCGAATCACTACTAGGAGGGTTGAAAGAACGGACTCACCCCTAAACTGTTTTATTTTTTTTCTCGGCTCCTAGTTATCCGACCGACTTGAAATTTGGCATAAATAATTCTTATATTTAGTATATTTACGTAAAAAATTAGCACCCCTGTGCGATCGTTTTAACTTAAAAAAAAAAAACACATTATTTTTTGCACCCTCTAGAAGGGTAACTACCCCTTCTGGTACAATCACCATATTCCACTGAAATATGTATTCATGCTTTAGCCTTTACATGTCAAAGTTTCATCCATTTTGGTGTGGTGGAACAGGTTGAAAATCAATTAAAACCATATCACGTGCCACATTTTCAGCAATATCTACTGCGGCATCATATTCTAAGAACTCTCCCTTGTGAGCTGATGCCCCAACCACCCATGCATCCTGGTGGCCCGGTCGTGTTGGCAGGATACCCTAGTAATGCTGAAAGAGAGAGAGAGTTTACTGAGGCCTCAACCCATTATGGGAGGCCAGCCCAACGATGGAACCGCCCTAGAGTGACAGAAAACGGTTATAGCCAGGAGGAAGATACTACGGAGTTAGCTTCCTAGCATTTTAATCACAATTTTATTGACAGAATTCGAATTCAGTTCTTTCAAATCTTTTCACAAAAAAAATCTCGAATACAAAATAATACGTGCTGTTTACTATGACAGCAAGCTCACTCTATTTACTCCTGTATCTAATATAACCTAGAAGAAAATCCTCAAAAACTAATGAAGCATATTTACATAAAGTTAATTTCAAGATAGGCTAAGGAGATTGAAGCCGCAAACGTTCACTAGTTTAATAATGTGTACACCATACCCTGGAAACTAAATTCTGAAAGTTTAAAGTTTTCTTGTCTTATTATTTTTGTTTTCTTATAACCCCAGTTGTTTGAGCAAAAGGATGCGCATCCTGTTGGTCCCCGCCAAAAGGAAAGGGGCAAAAGTACAATTTGATGGTCAGAATTTGACTCCCAACACGCAAATCACTAGTCTTCTAGACCTCCTTGGCCTGTACACAGTCGTTACAGTGTGTAGGTATAATAACATAAATTATTTGGATCTCAAAAGGGTAATCTTGTCTTATGCTGAAACTACGGTAACTTCGCTTACGGCCAAATTCGACTTAGGCTCAATAACAAACAAAATCACTGAATTCGTTCCCTAAACCTGTCAAGGCAGTATCCCTTATTAGAAGGATTCACACAGGCACAATACAATCAAAAAATCTCAAATAGCGCAGTACATATTTGCCCTTGTACTAATTTAAGCGCTTATATGTCTGTTAAATTCAATTTATTTCGATTAATCCCGATTAATGTAGTATTCGCCTTGACTTTTCGTTTTAAACCAATTCCCTCCGAATTTCACCATAACCTCAATTTTGACAATAAGAAAACTAATCACTTGCACCGACCTTACTGGGGCAGGATTTCTCTACTTGCCCTTGTTTTCCTCCTCATAAGTGCAGCCGTCACTCCGTCGTTTTGATGCTCCCGATCTGCTGCACAGTTTTTCTTGCTGCCGTGATTGTCCTGCGGCGGCCTCCTGGCACCTGCACCGGCAGCCACGTCGTCCCCCCGGTCAGTACCGGCGTGATGTCCCCACCTCTATATAATTCCCCTCCTTTCTTTGGACCAGATTAGCGGTGCAATTCCCGCCTCCGACCACCTTGTGCAAAGGCAGAGAAAAGGGGTCGAGGAATAGTTGGTGTCTTGCCTTTCGATTACTTTTCTTCACCCAATAATTTGCGCCCGATATAAGCGCGACGTGTTGAAGAAGGACCTAAACGTTTTTATGGAGCACATCACTATTTCGACAACCTCAATTCCCAACTTTTACGCGTTTTGATGGGGAATCGGAAAAATGCCAGGTAGACACAGCATGAAACTTACTTGTTAAGTTGTTCCGTCGGAGCGCGACAATATAAGCTGAATATGCGGCGCCAGTAGCTGGTTGTTAATTTGTGGATTTTCGGTTTATCCTATCTTCTTTACTTCACCACTTTCACTTTCACTTATTCACCACCTGATCCCTTCAAGGGCAAACGTAAAAAGAAGGAGCAATGGCCTCCTTTAATCACCGCCAGTCTCTTATTTTAGTTGGTTAACTTTCTGGTTCGGGCAGTTCCTTGTCACTCCGTTTCACTCCGGGATTTTGTTGTTTTAAAGTTTTCTGCCTGCTCCAAATGTATCCCACTTAACCTATGACGGGTGTGTGTCCTGGGTGTTCGAAACGTCAAAACGTCAACCCGCGACCACAACAACGCTCTCTTATAAGAATTACTTTTTAAAAACATTTTTGTTTTAATTCTTATTATTGTCACCCGAACCCTCCTGAACCTTCTCCTTTTGTTATTATTACTCGTTTATCTTGACTTTAGGGGAGAACATAAGCAAGTTTTAAGGCTACTTACGACACTATATGCTTCGTTGTATATTGGTTGCCTGTCGCTACACTTGCTGTTGGTGGCGGTTGTGGTTATTGTTGGTGCTGAGGTCAGGCTGAAGTTGCTGACTGTTTAGACGATTTTTTTATGCCGATGGCGGTGAAATGTCCCCGGAGTGCCCCCGCTACAGCGCCTATTGCCCTGCGTGTTGGTAAGATTTATGAGGATTGGTCGGCTTGGTTATCTCGCCGTGGATCCCCTAGTCTGCTCCACTCCCCTAATAATCACGTATTTCGGTTATTTCCCCCCTAAGGAAGCGAGTTCTAGTTATTGTATTTTCCCCGTATCTGGTTATTAATTCTGTCTTCGTAACACTTATCCCTATTGGTGCGTAAGTCCGGTCCCCCTCGGTTGTTTGTCCTGGGTATTCGGGTGCAGCTCTCTCTCCGGTTGCTATAGCACGAACACACAATATTTTCGCCTCACTTCATTTGCCGATTTTCCTCCATAATGAACACCACGGCTAAGATATGCATCACTATCCTCAAATTAGCACTCCTTTATTAATTTTTTTCCCACTTGCTCCTTTCCTGTTCACTATTCCTCTGCCGGTATCACTCTAATTGTACTTCAGTTCCTCCAGTCAGTACTGAAACCCATCTCGCTTTCCATTTCGTTCCTCTTTTTCCCTGAATATTTGTATTGGTGGCTTTCTCGATCCTTCCCTTTGTTCTCGATTGATCACGTTGGGGTTTTTCGGCAATCATTTCGGACTGTTATTTTACTTTGTTACTTTGTGGTAGTACAGTACTCTGAGAAGGAACTGGATGTGAAGGCGATCCCACGATCAGTAACTACCCTATGAGAGTTTCCGAAGACCTCACTCTGCAGATCGAGCTTGCGCAAAACACATCAAATAATCATCATAAGGTTCCCTCTCTAAGGTCTTCTTAATTAATCGGCAATTTTCGTCCTCTAGCTGTGCCTTTTGAATACGCTGAAGCAAACTATCCTCAATAAGCAACACGACAGGGTAGCGACTGAGAGCATGTCATATCGGCGATCCTGACCGATGGTGCACAGTACAATCATACTCTTGTAGAAGTAAGGCTCATCTGGCTACACGACTACATAGCTCTTTGCTTTTCATCGTCAACTGGAATGCCTTACAGTCGGTATATATCTCGAATTTCAGGCCAAGGAGATAGGTCCTTAACCTTTTGAGAGACTTGATGATGGTAAGAACCTCGAACTCGTAACTGGAGTAATTTTGCTATCATCGGGTAGTCATCAAACTCAAGTAAAACACTGGGTGGAACTGGCCATCATCGCAGTGCTTTTGCAATAGAATCGCACCGAAACCTTCCTTGCTCGCCTCGGTATGCAGCGGGGTTTCAAGAGACGGATTAAACAGACTCAATACAGGTTCTCCACAGAGCCTAACCTCAGTGTAAGGAATGCGTCCTGCTGAACTTGACCGAAAATAAATGACGACCCCTTTCTAGTCAAATCGGAGAGTGGTTTAGCGATTTGGGAATATCTAGGACAAACTTTCGGAAATTGCTGGTGAGGTCAAGAAAGCTTTCTAAGTGCTTTAAAGTTTTAGGGGTTGAAAAGTCTCTCACTGCCTTCAGTTTTTCAACAGACGGTTTTATACTCCCATTTTCGATGACATGACCCAAAAACTCAATCCTTCTTTCCAAGAACTTACGCTTTTCCCATTTTATCGACAAGCCATTCTCCTCTGCTACTCTCAAGACAACTTTTAGATGCTCTAAGTGCTCAGCTTCACTCTCCGCAGGTATGATGACATCGTCCATGTATACTAGTATAATTCCTTTTAATATTAATTCCTGAAAGACAACGTTTACGTATCTTTGAAATACAGCTGGCGAGTTACATAGACCAAACGGCACTTTCACGAACTCGTATTGTCCTTCCGGCGTAATGAACGAGGTGTATTTTTGACTTTCAGGTGCAATATCTACATGGAAGAACCCGTTTTTGAAGTCCAAAGTGCTAAACACTTTTGCTTTGTAAAGTCCTTGGATTACGTTCTCTATATTAGGCAACGGATATCTATCTTTAATAATTTTACTATTTAACTTTCTGTAATCGACGCAAAGTCTATAAGTCCCGTCCTTTTTGTTGGCCAGGACCACCGGGTTAGCAAAATCAGAATCACTTTCTTTAACAATACCGTCATTTAACCACTTACTGATTTGATCGCGAACTATTCGTCTTTCTTTAGGAGCCAATCTGCGTGGCCTATGATATACGGGCCTTTCGTCTACCAGCGAAATCTTCATTTGTATACACGACTTTTTCGTCTTTACTGGCTGATACTATTTAAAAAGTTCGGATACTTCGCGCGAGAAATCTATATTTGCCATTGTGTTTTCTTCGAGTAACTGGACAACATCAATGCGACCGAGGAAATCGTCCTCTACCGGTTTTTGCTTAATTAACTGCACATTTTTATTCTCAATGACCATCGTAAAATGTCCTAAGACATCCTTTCTCAACAGTAAATAATCCGGGAGCCAATCGTCCGGTACGATATGTAACCTGGAAGAACACTGATTGTCCTGTATATGAAGGCAGGCCTCAAAGGAACCTAGGGTCTTGTTTAGCCTCACACTGACGCCCGTTAGAGAAATAGCGGCAAAGGTCCGGATTCCTAATGTTACCATAAGCCGACTTCCTGATCAGGCTGACATCACTTCCGGTGTCTATTAGGGCGGAAAAGGTTACCCCAGCAACTCCTACTTCAACTCGCATGCTTGGCAATGATACTAAATTTACCGACCCTGGCATTGAGGTACTCGGTTCGCCTTTGGATTTCGGGCAATTAGAGGACATGTGGCCAAACTCGCCGCAGCCGAAACACCTTGCCCCTTTTACTTTATTAGGGCATGTTTTTGTAAGTTGAGAAGTGGAGCTGCAGTTAAAACACCTCTTACTGGAAATTTTCTTATCTTTCGGGGTTTGATGTGAACGATCATCGCGTTTGGTAACTTTCTTTGTAACTTGTTGGCTTTTTATTTCTTGATAGACCCTAAATTTTAATTTCAGCTCGTCTTAGTTTTTCGCTTCAAATAAGACCGTTTTATTCAGGACGTCATCAGATATGCCCGCTATGATGTAGGCAACTGAGGACCGTTCGTCAATATTTCCCCTCTTCGATAGTTGTTTCATTAAATAAAGATATTCCGAAAATGATTCGTTTACGTTTTTCTTTCTTTTTTCAAAGCTCTACTTTCCTCGGCCATGAAGAAGCCTCGCGCAACGACAGTCAATCCGCTGAATCGACAATTCAATGCGCTCGTGTTCATGATGTACATGTGCAACGAGGCGCATTGAATTATAATATATACAGCAAACTTCTTACAGCGCAAAATTCCACGGTCGATCGAAATGCTTCCAAGAAAAATATGAAATCTGAGTTTCCTCTCGACTGTGAGAATGGAATTTATTTATTAGTAATGTCAATATTGCAATATAGGCTATTGCAATATTGGCATTTTAAATATTATTAATCAAAATATTTTAACACAACACTATGCACATCCAAGCTAGAAGACGTGCGGTCAAATTCCCCCTTTAATAAATTCTTTAGAGATTCCCAACTAGTTATACCATCAGCTGACTCTACTGCTAACTTTGCTGCACCCGAAAGTAAACGTCTAGCATAGAGATACTTTTGGATATCTCCCCAACCACAAACAGTAGAGATATCTTCGAATTCTTTTAACCAGTCAATTACCGCCTTTCCTGATTCACAATTGAATATTTCCAAAGACTCCTCCACATCTTTAAAAATGAAGGCATTGGAAGTGTTATGCCTACTCTTCAATGAGCCAACCATCAAACCATGAACTAAACGTGGTCAGGATTTCGTACTCTATCGATACATCGCGTAAATAAAACATGTCGTGTTAGTAGCCATAGCGCTACTTTGTTTTCAATTTGTCCCCCCTCTCCAGGTTCTACAAATGTGGATTTGCCCGCAAGACTATTTACTGTTTCTATTGTCCCCTTCTCACTGCTGACACCGCAATTCGGTACCGTTATTGTCACGCTACCAGCCGCTTCCACTCTCGAACTTTCGCTAAATCCCTCGAAATCCGATTGCTCCAAAATACCACAGCGCCCCTCACAGCTGCTTTCTTCACCACCGGTTTGTACTGCGCCGCGCCCAGGAACTCTTTTGAAATGAACTCGTTTAACCTTTCTAATAAATCCCTTTTTACCTTGTAATTTGTAGATAGCCCTTTTTCAGCCAACAACCGTTGTAGCTCACGAATGGTGTGGTGTACTGTTGTAAATCGTCCATCCACGAAATTTCAGGGAAAGATTAAAAATGGCTTACAAGAATCTCTGGGAATTTTTGATTACCGTCTGATATCCAGCCTTGCTCAGCTTCTCATTACACTTGCTTAACGATAATGTCTTAAACACGTCGCCCGTACATTCCGCTATCGCATAAACGCACACCGGTAGTTCGTAATTCTTGCTTTCTCCTGTTATGAAAAATAATACAAATTCTTTTTATATTCTTATATTTTTGCTTTTCCCTTTTACAACAAACTTATTAAAAGATTTTTACAAGATGTTAACCAAACACTTATTACAGTCACTTATCAAAAACCACTAATTGCAGTGTTCTCATTAGTCTAGAAGATTCAGTGTATCCGAAAGTGTCATTCAATAAAAAGCACTTTTTACAATGTTTATGCTTCAAGAATCTCACTCATTAAGAACCACTAACACAGAGTTTTTATTAGTTTAGAAAAGTCAGTGCACTGCGACCGCTCGTTTTTAATCGTTGCTCACATCAGAATTAGACTCCAGAAAAAGACTGACTCGATAACTTAGACTTGTTCGTATTCCGGCTTTTACGTCCGACTGCTGAATTCGACTCGATCAATAAGACTCGACAAATTAGACTGCGACGACTTCAGCTCGCTGGGCAGCGTCAGGGTCTCGAGCGAAAGCTTTTTCACGCCGAAACCGCTGACGCTGCGCTTTAGCTATTGGCTTTCTGTCCAATAGCGAGCGAGTGAATTTTTGTTTTTCCTTTGGTTCACTTTTGGATGGCAGCATAGATCGGATTTATTTGATTTATGCTGCCGGTTGCATTTTCTTATCTTCCCTTGAATTTTCTCGCACGAAAATTCAAGGGGACATGCAACAAAGTGAGTAAAATTAATT